>BQNB010046007.1:0-43962 GCA_026074375.1 Tanacetum coccineum | reverse complement strand
AAACATAAACATGAAGTGTTTGAAACTTTCAAAGTGTTTCAAAAGGAAGTAGAAAACCAACTCGGGAAGACCATAAAATCGATACATTCTGATCGTGGGGGCGAATATATGAGTCAAGAGTTTTTAGATCATCTAAAGGAGCATGGGATCATTGCCCATCGCACTCCTCCCTACACGCCTCAACATAATGGAGTATCTGAGAGGAGAAATAGAACCCTGTTAGATATGGTTCGCTCCATGATAAATCAAACAACTCTTTCAAAGTCCTTTTAGGATTATGCCCTTGAGTCTGTTGCACGCATTCTCAATATGGTTCCAACTAAAAAGGTTGAAAAGACACCATACGAAGTATGGTATGGGCAAGCCCCTAAGCTATCTTACTTAAAAGTCTAGGGTTGTGAGGCACTTGTTAAGCGAGATACTCTTACCAAGCCTGACAAGTTAGAGCCCAGATCTATTAAGTGTATCTTTGTAGGATACCCAAAGGAAACAATAGGTTATTCTTTCTACTACCCACCTGAGAACAAAGTATTTGTTGCTCGGAATGCTGAATTCTTTGAGAATAGTCTTATAACTCAAGAAGCAAGTGAGAGTTTAGAAGATCTTGAAATAATTCAAAAAGAAGATACGCATCCTTCTGAAAACACTAGCTCACATCATGATGAGGGTGATCAAGAAATTGATGAACCTCAAAGTGATATCGTTCCCATTCGTAGGTCCACTAGGACACGACATGCTCTAGATCGAATGTGCTTGAACATCGAGGCTGATGAGTATGAGTTGGGGGATCTTAATAAACCCGCTAACTATAAAGCTGCATTGTCGGATCCTGAGTTTGATAAATGGCTAAAAGATATGAATGTGGAAATGCAATCCATGAAAGACAACAAAGTTTGGGACTTAGTTGATCTTCCTCCTAACGGCAAAACCGTTGGTAGCAAATGGCTCTTCAAAAAGAAGACCAACATGGATGGAGCTGTACACACCTATAAAGCTCGTCTGATAGCGAAGGGCTTCACTCAAACCCCATGGATTGATTATGAAAAAACATTCTCTCCTGTTGTAGACATTAGAGCTATTATGATTCTCATAGCCATAGCTGCGTTTTATGACTATGAGATTTGGCAAATGGATGTCAAAACTGCCTTTCTCAATGGATATCTCTCTAAAGAGGTATACATGGAGCAACCTGAGGGTTTTGTTAATTCAAAATTTCCAAACCGAGTATGCAAGCTAAAACGTTCCATTTATGGACTTAAGCAAGCATCAAGGCAATGGAATAAATGATTTGATGATGAAATTAAGAAATTTGGTTTCACTTAAAATCGTGATGAGCCATGTGTATATATGAAAGCTAGTGGGAGTTATGTCACTTTCTTAATCTTATATGTCGATGACATATTGATCATGGGAAACAACATTCCAATGTTACAAGATGTTAAATCCTACCTTGGAAGATGTTTTGCCATGAAAGATTTAGAAGCTGCATATATTCTTGGAATCAAGATCTACAGAGATAGATCAAAGCGGTTAATTGGATTGTGTCAAAGTGCTTATATTGAGAAAATCTTGAAAAGATTTTACATGGAGAATTCCAAACGTGGAAGTATCCCCATGCAAGAAAAACTCAAATTAAGTAAATCACAAGGTGTTTCAACACCTGCTGAGGTGAAGCGCATGTAGAATGTACCATATGCTTCGGCAGTGGGATTTATTATGTATGTTGTGAGATGCACTCGCCCTGATGTTGCATTCGCTCAGAACATAACAAGCCGGTTTCAACAGAATCCAGGTGAACTTCACTGAACTGCTGTTAAGAACATTCTAAAGTATCTTCGCAATACTAAAGATATGTTTTTTGTTTACGGTGGTGATATAAAATTAGAGCTTAGAGTTTCTTGCTACACTGATGCGGGATATCTGACGGATACTGACGACTTGAAGTCTCAGACCGGATATGTATTCGTTTTAAATGGAGGTGTTGTTGACTGGAAGAGTACAAAGCAAAGCATCTTCGCTACCTCATCTGCAGAAGCCGAGTATATAGCTGCTTCAGACGCCTCTAAGGAGGTGGTATGGGTTAGAAAATTCATTGTTGGGCTTGGAGTGGTACCCATAATTGAAGGACCTATAAAAATATATTGTGACAATATTGGATCCATTACTATAGCTAATGAATCAGGAATCACCAAAGGTACTAGACATTATCGTGCCAAAGTTCACTATTTGCGTGAGGTGATAGAGTATGGCGACGTTAAGCTAGAAAAAGTTCACACATATGATAACTTAGCTGATCCTTTTACAAAAGCTCTGGCTTTTTCTAAGCATTCATAACATACTAAGAATATAGGAATGCTTCAGCTAGTAATCTCATGTAAATCTGTGTTTTTCATTAGTATTTGGATAATTGGGATTGTAAGACAATTTTTATTTTCTGATGAATAAAAATACTTGGTATTTGTTTTTATTCGTATATTAATTGTTATCCTATATTTGCATGTTTAATCCTTGAATGATTTTTTCATTCTAAATATGTCTAGTGTCGGTTAACAATATGGGAATATTGTTACATAAGACAAATGTGAGTGTTGGTTGTATTTTTAAATACATGGATAGATTCCCACCAAACTCATATGTTATTCACAAGGGTTGCATATTGGACACCTCAACTTTTGTACATTTACTTTTGGATCCTTGTCATGAGTAATATGTCAAAAATGGTTAAATAAGTCATCCTTAGACTTGATATACAAGCAAGTTCTGCGATGTGTGGATATCACTTTTTAAGTAAAAGTCAAACGCTATCCTGAATAAGGTAGTTATAAAGGCTATTCTTGGGAGTGATGTGAAGCAGCATTCTACAACACTTGTAGTCAACAAAGAATTTGTTCCTTCACTTGACATGTGTAGAATGATACCATGGGCCCTCTCTAAAAATTAATCAGATAATTGCATGGTCGTGCCCAAAGGGTAATTCAAGATGATTCTTGATTACATTTGGTAAATCTGAATTAAATTCAATAACGAGAATCTAAATGGTTAAACTATATGGAATGAGTTAGGATCCATATCCATGGTTTAACGGTATCTGAACAAAGGGATGATATAAGCAAGAAATAAAACCATTATACTGAGAATGTTCTTGGAGCTTCATCTCAGGTATTTCTAGTTTAAATAACAAATGGAGTGTTGCTAGACGTTTCCATTGTTAGTATAAACGCCATCCGCTACTCCAACTCCCAAGTGGGAGCTGTTGGAATATGGTAGTTGGATCCAGGGTTTATACGAATAGAGGTACGTAAGCCTATTGGGGGCACACACGTTAAACACATAGAATGCGTTTATTATTTAATATACATCACGTAATGTACTTAAATAGCTGTTAAAGTGTATAACTAACTAACGATTATTTAAATATGTAAACCAAGGGACTATATTGACAAAAACCTAAACCATAGGGGGGCCTATGTGGCCGGCTGTCACACCCCGCCAAGGCGAAAACACGAGGCGTAACATCATGGATATCCTCACAACACAATGGTTGGTGAGAGTCATAGGTTTTACGACACCAATACAAAAGATTTAAATCAATTACTGTGATTATAAAAAAACAAAACATGGCAGGACAATTAAGCTGACTATTATACATGCTAACATGCATTCGTCCCAAACAAACAATCACAATTGGGACGGAACGTGTCCCCCGATCCAAACCACAAAAATAGTCATGGAGAGGAACGATATCCCCAATCCCAGACTCTTGGTACCATATCCACACAGGTTCATACCCATACAAAGTAGGCGATACCTCTTACCCACAAAGTAGGCGAAGACCAATGCAACCTCATACAACATGCAGCACATAACATATAATAGCTACATAAAAGTCCATGTGTAACTTAAACCACATAATCACAGCAATCAAAACATTTCAAAACATATTTTGCATCATCTCCATCCCAAGAAAACATAGTAAAAATGGGACTATGAAACTCACCTGATGCTCAGCTTACTTGACAAGATCTTGCACACAATCTAATCATAACAAAACACAAGTTACACTCGGTTAGGCTAAATGCCCAAGCCAATGTAACAATCATATGATGGACTTCTAAACTTTACACTAAGTTTATAATCCTTTAAATACATCTCCCAGATCATTTTCATACTCTATATAGTCTTAACCATTAACTTCCAACTTTTCAGTTTTCATCAAAAATTTGTAGTTACTTTATGACCACAAATAAAATACTAAAACACATAATTGATGGTTTTCCTTGCATTCCCTAGTTCCCCAATGAGTTGTGAGCTACTGTGATTTTTTAGAAAAAATAATATTAAGTGAAACTATTTTATAAAAATTCATCTTTACAAAATACTCAGATTCGGATCTGAACGCACACCAAAAAGTTTGACGTCCTTAAAAATACTTCGAAAATGTTTTATCGCTAGCCCTCGAACTGGAGTTAATAGACACCTAAAATATGACTCATGATTTTTGGCTAAAACAAATTTGAAATTTAAGTAGGGGTTTTACTCCCCGAAATCAGACCCAAGTCTGACCCGAATTTACTGTTTTGACAACTTTTCTTGCAAAAATTATTTGACTAACTTCCCGACCTCAAAACCTTTCGGGGCCGGACTTTTTGGAAACTAGACTCTCTGAAATTATCAATAGACATAAGATTCATAAAGAAAAACGTTACCATCATTGAGATATCCATCGAACAACATGAACTAAAATTCTGCTCAAACCTAATTCCTATTTTAACACGATCCAACCTTAACCGTTTACATCAACATGATCCTAATTAAACCCTAAACTCTTCTAATTAAGTTTAACATCATTAATTTACAGACTTTATGAAACCCTAATCTATCCATCACTTTATTGTTACATGAATTATAAAGAAAATTAAAACAATAAGAGTTTATGAACATACCTAAAACCTTCGATTAGTTAACACAATTCACCACTTTGATCTTGAATAATTTTTTTTTCTTTCTTCCTGGTCTCCAGCCGATCAACAAAGAAAAGGGAGGGATGGGTTTTTGGTATTTATAAGATTTACAAAAAGGTTTAAGATAATTACCTATTTAGAGTTCTAATTAGACTAGGATTGTGTTTCCTTTTTTTTCTCCTCTTCCAACCGATCCAAACACCCCCTTAAAATATATATATTTTTATTTTTTTTATAAAATTTCGAAATTTATTCATATATATATGTTATTTATATTTTTTTTATTTAATTATTATTAATTACACATTCAACCCTTAATTTTGACATTTTTATAAAAACCCTTTATTCTACCTTTTAAACCTTTTTACATATTCAACCCTTAATTTGACATATTTATAAAAACCCTTTATTCTACCTTTTAAACCTCTTAAATTAAAACTAGATTGAATGACCAAACATAAATTTCATTTCTAATTTTTATTTTACTAACTTAATAAAACTAAGTTCTAATTTCTATATTCTCTAAACTAAACTTTTAAATTTTACTAACTACTAACACTTTAATATATAAATACGTATACATATACATATAGATACGTACACACATATAATTATACTATCATTTTCATTGTCACTAAAATGTGACCAAAATGAAATTCCCATAACAACCATAAATTCAATCACAGTGAGACGATCCCGCTCCATTGATTGGTAACCAAACTCACATAAGATTACATAAACATATAATTATTATAACACATAATGATGTTCAAGTCTATACTAACGGTTTGACTAACCTGCTCAAAGCACAATTGTCACAGTATCCCCTTCTTAGGGAAATATCGTCCCGAGATTTAACTACTAGGTTCAACATCATCATCAACAAACAATCAGGAATACTTAGCTTTCATATTGTCCTCACGTTCCCACGTGAACTTAGGGCCACACTTTGAATCTCATCTAACTTTCACTATCGAAAACCCACTGCTTACAACTTCGCTTGCCTATACAAGGGTACAAATAGAAGTATAACAACTCTAAGCAAAAATGAACATCCAAGTACATGAACATCGCCCGTCTTTGAGGAAACTCTTCAAAAACCTTAAGTTGTGTAACAACGTCATTCATACCCTAACCCTGCAACTCATCAAACAAGAACTGTCTTGGAGCTAAGTTATGAGTTGTTACAAAGCTTAACGTTTTTGAAGAATCAGCTCGACTTCGAGTTTATTCAAAATATAACATTAATCAAACCACCTTAGAACATTCAAGGGTGCACTAAAGTCTGCCAATAACCCTATGTGTACAACTTTACTTAGTACTTCCAACGATAGCTTGCTCAACGGGCAAGTGTGGATACTTAGTTTTTATGAAATCCTCATGACCTTGCTTTGAGTTCCAATGGACTTAACTATCGGAAGCCTACCATGCTTCAAACTTTTAACCTCACGACCGATTATCTCAACAGGTTCTTCAACAAAACGAAGAGTTTTGCCTACCTTAATTTCTTCTAATTGCACATGCAGATTTGTATCCGCTAAATACTATACTTCTTTAAATTTGAAACACATCAAATATACTACTAAATTATTGAGACAATCTTAATCAATAGGCCATAGGACCGATCCCTTTAATGATCTCAAATGGTCCCACATATCTTGGCGCTAACATTTTTTTCTTCCAAAATGCACTACATCTTTCCAAGATGATACTTCCAACATTACTTTATCACCAACTTCAACTCTAAATGTTTACACATATTGCCAACATAGCTCTTTTGGCAATCACTAGCCGCTTTGATTTTTTCTTTAATCAATATCACCTTATTTGTTGTCTCTTGTACCAATTCTGGTCCAATTGACCGAATTTCTCTAATTTCAGCCCAAAGAACATGTGACCTACACTTTCTTTCGTACAACGCTTCAAATAGAGCACATCAAACACCCGAATGATAACTATTATTATAGAAAACTCAGTTTATGGTAGATGAGTATCCTAATTACCACAAAAAAAATCAATCACGCACGCTCTCAACATATCCTTCAAAGTATAAATGGTACGCTCACCTTGTCCGTCCGTTTGAGGATGATAAGTCGTACGCATGTTTTAGCCGTGTTCTCAATGCCTTCTTTTATGTCTACCAAAGCCGTGAAGTAAATCTTCTACCACGATCTGAGATGATCGACACATGCACTCCATGCCTTGTTACTATCTCATTAGTGTAAATTCTCGTCAAATTATCCATTTTAAAATCTTCACGTACTACCATGTAATGGGTATACCTTAGTCAGTCTATCGACTATTACCTAATTCTTGGCAACCTTGAAATAAAGTCCATAGTTATTATATCTTACTTCCACTCGGGTATCTCTAGTTGTTACAATAAACCCGAAGGTCATTGATGTTTCGGCATTCACCTTTAAACAAGTCAAACAATTGCTAACATAGGTAGCAATATCCTTCTCCATACATGGCCACCATACAGTCTTATCCGCTCCCGAATGTACCAAGTACCTTGATGCATGAGCCTCGTCCATCATTAATGTCTTTACGCCACATATTAATGGAACCCATAAATACATACCTCCACCTTCCTTCCTTTCCATTAGTTGGTCCAGGCCATACAACATTTCTGCTGTCACGTTCTCTACCTTGCCTCTTTGTATGAGTACACAACCTAATCCTTGATTCGACGCGTCGCAGTAAACTACAAACTCTTTGGATCCATCATGTAATGACAATATTGGTGCATCACATAATTTTTCCTTCAACATCTGAAAAGCTTCCTCTTGTTCCTTGGCCCACTCATACTTTCGAATCTTCTGCGTCACTGAAGCAAGGGGTTTAGCAATCTTAGAAAAAATTACAATGAAATGTCGGTAGTAACCTGCCAATCCTAAGAATGATCGTATCCCGGATGGCGTCTTAGGTACTTCTTAATTCTTCATTGCTTCTATCTTACTAGAGTCCACGTGAATTCCATTACTGTTAACCACGTGATCAAGAAAATGAACTTCTTGTAGCCAGAGTTCACACTTGGAAAGCTTGACAAACAACTTCTCCTTCTTTAGCAGCTCCAACACCAACTTCAAATGAACCTCATGTTCCTACTTAGACTTTGAGTAGATCAAGATATCATCAACAAAAACAATGATGAACTTGTCTAAATACGGCTTGCACACCCGGTTCATCAAGTTCGTGAAAACCGCTGGTGCATTGGTTAACCCAAAAGGCATAACCGTAAACTCAAAGTGTCCATATCGCATCCTAAATGCCGTCTTGAGAATATCTTCTCCATGTACTCTTAACTGATGGTAACCGGAACGAATATCTATCTTAGAGAAAAATCGCGAAACTTGTAACTGGTCGAACAAGTCGTCGATCCTGGGGAGATTCTTGGTGGTCAGCTTGTGCAACTCTCAATAGTCTATGCACATTCGAATTGAACTGTCCTTATTTGGAACAACACAGGTGCTCCTCACAGAGAGTGACTTGATCGAATAAAACGTATATCAAACGAATACTAAGGATTACGAACTATCGAATAGAGTAGCAAATGAATAACGAATCAAAGGCTAGAAAACATCTAAGGGATTTCACATATGGAAATAGATGCGGAACAAATGTCATAAGAATCCTTAAAAGAAAGGATAGAATATATGTACCGATAGAAAACGCAAACGAAAGAATCAACAAGCGTACCACGACAAAATAAACACATAACGAATAACAATACGTATCAAGATTGATAAATGAAAAGATAGGATTCTTATACCAATAACCGACTTTACTCGAAAGAACCAACCAAATAATGTTATTATAAAAATCAATTTATAATAATAAAGAAAGTCGTTTTAATTTATAAAAATCATTTTTTTTAAATCGTCTTAAATATAATCTTTATAAAATTCATTTTAATCATGGTTGTCATAAAATCCATAACAGTGTTTCGCATCTTATCCATATAAATTACTTTAAACATCCTTTTTATAATTATAAAATTTATCAAAAACAAGCATATAAAAAAATATTATCATATCTTATTCATAAATATTATCTAAAAAAATAGTTTTGTCAGTCAACCAATTATCATATTGTTTCAAAATTTATTGTAAACATAGATCCTTAAAAAAAAGACAATAAAGAGACATTTCCATAAAAGTGTTGTATTCATAAAATCATTTCAAGAATAGTTTTCCCCAACACCATCAAGATATACTTCAAAAGGTTTTCATAATTTGACATTGATATAAAATATGTTACTCAAACAAGGACATCGTAATACCAAAAGAGATTTGTAAAATACCGTAAAGACTCTAACACGGTTTTATTGTTTGAAAGCAAAAGAAAGTACCATGAACCATATAGTCAGAATAACAGTGAAGCGAACATGCATAAGAGAAATTTATACGAATACATTACGAACCAAAATAAGAACATAAAGACTAATTCGTACTTGCGATCAAAAGAAAAAACCATAGAAAAACGTCGGTACTAACATGTCGCAACATGTTACGAAACCAAAGGATATATATAAAGAACGGAGTAATGATATGCACTAATATTTTAGGAGCAATTAGTGCTTAAAAGAAAATTTTGATACTCATACGAGTAATCAATACAACGAAAGAACCAATGGAACGTACCAATATCCAAAGAAGCAGATCCGAACAACCAATAGTCATCAAGATGCCGAATAAAAAAAATTAGATCATCCATACCGTCATGGTACAAATAAGGGATGCTAAAATGAGGGTTATATATCCGAGCGAATAATCGAGCAGACGAACAAACTCAATAATCGTAATAATAGCATTAACGGGTATTCGGGGTATCCGCAAGCGATAGATAGAAGGAAAACTTACTAACTTCATAACTATTCATAATATAACATCTTACACTACCAACTAACAAGCAAACACCGATCAATGCAATCATGGTCACAAGTCTACGTGTGTGATGCCTTTATAATTATGTTGGCCACCATAATTATAATTGCATCCTTCCACACGTATATTTACTTCCAAGACTACACCTCTCAATGATAACGCACATATAAGCACATATACCACATTGCACATCTCAAACCACTCCAATATAACACAGAAATGATGCTCCATCAAAGAAATACTTACTTATATAAAGATAAAATTGAAACGACATAAAGGAACAAAAGTCTCGCAGCGCCTCCAAAATACGAAATATACGAAAGAAATAATCAATAGTATCGTGACGAGGTAAAATACGGAATAAACTTATGTTGGGCCTCGCTTGGGTTTGACTTTGCCTTCGCAAGAGTCACCCGACTCTGCGGGTCTATGCCTACTACGAGCATTCGACAAGCGATCAACTACCCTATCTCCTTTAGTTCCATAAGAGGCTCCTTCTCAATTAACTCCTCTTTTGGATCTCTATAGCGCTTAAGTGTAATTAGGAAAATGGTTCCCCAACAAAACTTCTTACGGATAAGGGAGACATAGCTATAAATAGTAAGGAATTAATATATACCATATTAGATAATAGTAGTCAAAATAGCTAAATAAAAGTAAGACAAAATGAGATAATAAAAGCTATATAATTAGGGGAAAGTATAACAGTTATTATACTAAACACTTAGGCCCTAAAATGCATCTATATGAAGGACTCCTAGGTTATAGTCTAGGCTCAACCACCTACTTCTCTATAACCAATGGCTCTAATACCAATCTGTCACACCCCGCCAATGCGGAAACACGAGGCGTAACATCATGGATATACTCACAACACAATGGTTGGTGAGAGTCATAGGTTTTACGACACCAATACAAAAGATTTAAATCAATTACTGTGATTATAAAAAAACAAAACATGGCAGGACAATTAAGCTGACTATTATACATGCTAACATGCATTCGTCCCAAACAAACAATCACAATTAGGACGGAACGTGTCCCCCGATCCAAACCACAAAAATAGTCATGGAGAGGAACGATATCCCCAATCCCAAACTCTTGGTACCGTATCCACACAGGTTCATACCCACACAAAGTAGGCGAAACCTCTTACCCACAAAGTAGGCGAAGACCAATGCAACCTCATACAACATGCAGAACATAACATATAATAGCTACATAAAAGTCCATGTGTAACTTTAACCACATAATCACAGCAATCAAAACATTTCAAAACATATTTTGCATCATCTCCATCCTAAGAAAACATAGTAAAAATGAGACTATGAAACTCACCTGATGCTCAGCTTACTTGACAAGATCTTGCACACAATCTAATCATAACAAAACACAAGTTACATTCGGTTAGGCGAATGCCCAAGCCAATGTAACAATAACATGATGGACCTCTAAACCTAACACTAAGTTTATGATCCTTTATATGCATCTCCCAAATCATTTTCATACTCTATATAGTCTTAACCATTAACTTCTAATTTTTCAGTTTTCGTCAGAAATTTGTAGTTACTTTATGACCACAAATAAAATACTAAAACACCTAATTGATGGTTTTCCTTCCATTCCCTAGTTCCCCAATGAGTTGTGAGCTACTGTGATTTTTAGAAAAAATAATATTAAGTGAAACTATTTTATAAAAATTCATCTTTACAAAATACTCAGATTCGGATCTGAACGCACACCAAAAAGTTTGACGTCCTTAAAAATACTTCGAAAATGTTTTATCGCTAGCCCTTCGAACTGGAGTTAATAGACACCTAAAATATGACTCAAGATTTTTGGCTAACTCAAATTTGAACTTTAAGTAGGGGTTTTACTCCCCGAAATCAGACCCAAGTCTGACCCGAATTTACTGTTTTGACAACTTTTCTTGCGAAAATTATTTGACTAACTTCCCGACCTCAAAACCTTTCGGGGCCGGACTTTTTGGAAACTAGACTCTCTGAACTTATCAATAGACATAAGATTCATAAAGAAAAACGTTACCATCATTGAGATATCCATCGAACAACATGAACTAAAATTCTGCTCAAACCTAATTCCTATTTTAACACGATCCAACCTTAACCGTTTACATCAGCATGATCCTAATTAAACCCTAAACTCTTCTAATTAAGTTTAACATCATTAATTTACAGATTTTATGAAACCCTAATTTATCCATCACTTTATTGTTACATTAATTAAAAAGAAAATTAAAACAATAAGAGTTTATGAACATACCTAAAACATTCGATTAGTTAACACAATTCACCACTTTGATCTTGAATAATTTCTTTTTTCTTTCTTTCTTCTTGGTCTCTAGCCGATCAACAAAGAAAAGGGAGGGATTGGTTTTTGGTATTTATAAGATTTTCAAAAAGGTTTAAGATAATTACCTATTTAGAGTTCTAATTAGACTAGGATTGTGTTTCCTTTTTTCCCCTCTTCCAACCGATCCAAACACCCCCTTAAAATATATATATTTTTAATTTTTTTATAAAATTTCGAAGTTTATTCACAAACAATTTTGGTAACTTAGGACTCGCCTTTTTTCCTCTCTCCACTGCCGACCCAAAAACCACCAATTCACTTTGGCATCTTCCATGGCAAGCTAAAAATAGTTAAGAAAAAAAGATAATAAGTTCCCTTACCCACAAACTTGCATCAATTCAATTAAAGAAAAAATCGTAAATTGTTGTGTATAAAAACAAAAATCCCAAATTAGGGTTTATAAACTTACAATCATTACCACCTCACGGTGGTTTAGTGATCTCTATATTTGTGTGAAGGTGTTATATGGATGAAGAAATCAGTGGAAAAGATAGAAGGATCCAGATATTAGTCATGAACGGTTGATAGCTATGTATCATCTAAGTTGAGAGAGAAAGATTATAGAACACGTATCACCTACGTGTCATCAATTAATATGGGAGCCGGTGATATCAGAAGAATTGACAATATGGATTGGACTGAGGAAATGAAAGCTCGCCAGCCCAAGAAAGAAACCCACTAAAAAGCGACCCAACCCACTCCTATTTTGTCGCCATCCTTCACGAGGATTAGTATATAGTTAAATGAATGTCTTTTTTTATAAATTATCTATTTTAACACGAAGTGCACACCTTTTTTCGTGTTTTATAAAATGTGCATATCTTTTAATAGAATTTTGCGTTCGCCATTGCTCGAAAGTCCTTAGCTTTAAATTTATTTATCTTAGCAAAGATTGTATGTAATTTTGAAAAGAGTAATGCTATAATCACATAAGATCCACAAAAGAATTTCCACAAATGATGTGTAACAATATCATTTATCTTGAAATAAAGTGTTAGTGGAGAAAAAATGTAATAATTGGTCTAAATGTTTTGCCACATCATTGTGTGGGAGTTTTTTTGTAAACATTATGTGGTTATAGCAATTCTCTTTTGAAAAAGACATGTTATAAAATGTCTTATTCGACATTTTTCGCAAATTGAAAATGATAGTAGCAATAATTACGGTTCTCACAATAACTTTACAAAAGTCGACCAGGGTTAAAATAGTCTTTTAGTACCACATGAAGACTTGGTACAATTGTACCCTGTGCGGTAACACATGTACATTCGAAAAACATAAAACACAATAGACTCCCACAATATCAGTGGAACCAAAACTTATTAAACAAAGAAAATATAAACATTCTAAATTTTAGGAGGTTGTGTTTGTAATTCCATTTCAAAAACAAATTACACCATACAAAGGAGTCTAATGAGTTTCAAGTGTCAAGTTGATATGACAACCTTGTAAATGTGTTAATAGAATTTATGGGAAAAATAAAAAAGAATTTCTAGTAACATATTTCAAATATGAGTCGAGGGAGAATTTTAAAAGGAAATGTATCTATTTTCATAGATGCGCATAAAATGTGTGATTATAGTTTCTCTTACCTTTCTCATTTTTTTTCTCTAACATAACTTATAAGTGAAACTTATGCACACAATAACTCGATGAAACTCAAAGTATGTATGTGTGGTTTCAGCGAGTCCTAATATTTAAAGTTATTACTGTTAGTGAAAGGAAGTTTAATGTTATTTTTGGTGTTGTTGGCATATCACGGCACCTTTTAACAAGAGAATCAATTTGCACACATCAATGATTGATTAAAAAACTTGGATCTATGCATTTGGGGGGTGTTTGTTTCGGCTTATGAAACATAAGCTCATTTGGGCTTATATTTCATAAGCCCCAAATTTTCTGGCTTACTTTGAGACTTAGAAAATTGGGGCTTATGAAATATAAGCCTAAATCAAATTTGATTTCAGCTTATATTTCATAAGCCTCAATTTTTTGACTTATTTTGAGACTCATCGACGGGTTTTGCTAACCACAACCCTTAGGGTTGTGTTTAAGTCTCATCTTTTGTACAAAATTGCATTTAATGAACTCATTGTTTTCATGTTTATGCCTATTTAATGATTGTAATTATAGAAAGTGTTGTTAAACATGAAATATTAGTTGTTAATTAAATGTTGATTTTTCAATCTTGGAAAGCTTAAACACAACCCATAATGTTGGTTAGCAAAACGTATATAAACTCTTAAGTCTCAAAATAAACCAGAAAATTGGATCTTATAAAATATAAGACTAAATGGGCTTATGTTTTATAAGCCGAAAGCCTTTAAATAGTATTGAAATCATGCTTACCCTAAAAAGAATCTATTAGTGAAATAGTGGACCCAACCAAAGCCCAACAATCAAAACCCTAACAAACACTAACACAGAAACCAATTAAAACCCTAACAAACACGTACCGTATATAACAAGCAAAAGAACCCGCGCGTTGCGGCGGGGCTAATTTTTTCCCGAATAATTTTTTTTACGTTTCGGGGGTTTTTTTTGGGCGATGCGTTATGGCGGGGCTAATTTTTAATATTTTCTTTTTTTGTATGATTCGGGGAAAAAAAATTTGCGTTGGGACGGGCTAATTTTTTCCTGAATATTTTCTTTTTTTGGGACGGTTTTGTAAATTTTTTACGGGAATTTTTGTGTAAGAAAATCGTAAATAGTTAAAAGGTGAGGGTCCGTTTTGTATTTTTTTTACTTTGGGCCAGATTTTAGGCTATTTTTGGGTTTTTTTTTTTGCTAATTTTTTCCCGGATATTTCCTTTTTTTGTACGATTCGGGAATTTTTTTTTTGCGTTGGGACGGGTTAATTTTTTCCCGAATATTTTCTTTTTTTGGGACGGTTCGATATCTTTTTTTTGGGCTCCGATTGATGAATAGTAAAAAAGTTTCAGTGAACAATAAAAACTTGACGTGTTTTTTTTGTTAATTTTTTTACGGGATTTTTTGTGTAAGAAAATCGTAAATAGTTAAAAGTTGAGGGACCGTTTTGTATTTTTTTACTTCGGGCCAGATTTCAGGCTAATTTTGGGCTATTTTTTACTTTGGCCACATTTTATGCGAATTTTAGGCTGAGGTTTGTCAAATTGTGTATATTAGTAATAATTTTTTTTATATGGCTTATGTGTTGGGCCTCATGTTTAAAGTGTTGTTTTTTTTTTTGCTATATGGTTTTTTTTTTAATATAATGGGTTGTACGTTTGTGACCATATCGATTATTTTAAAGTTATTAGGTATCGAAGATGTTTCCGCGGGTATTTTTTTTATCTGAATAAATCGGAACTTTTGTAATATTTTTTTTCCTCCTACTTTGTGCAAACAAATTAAAAAAAAACAAAAACAAAATAATTTTAAAAAAAAAATACCAAAATCGGGCTGGCCCAAAATGGGAGCCCATTACTGTAGCAATGTGGCCCACTGTCAAAACGACAGTGGATTTGTGCATGATTTTTTTGCGAATCGATTTCGAATAACTTTTGAGTGGGAATGTGGCCGCCTGTTGCGGCGGGTGACTATAACTTGTATTTGCAACCCTGTGTTTTATTTCACTGAGCATTTTTTTAACAATCACATAATTTGAATGAGTATTTATCGTTGGGGCGAAAGTATACGTTATTTTATAGAGCGAACAATTTTTAGTATGTATATAAATATAAATATGAATTATTAAATATTTTATATATTACATAGTAGGATAATTAGTAATTTTTTTCTTTTGATTTACCTGTCTTCGGACTCGATATTGTGAGCCAACTAATTCCAACGAAACTACCCTTTTAGAGCCTGGAGTCGGCTCAAGTGAACCTTCGAGGCCACAAAGGGATTAATTTTCTCATCGTTATATTCGAACAATTGACTTCCACTTTAGAAAACATGTCAAAAGCGTTCTAATTGGTTCAATTTTTTAATTCATAAGATCCAATTTGACAGAAAACTCCGAAATGATGTAATTCTTTTATTATATAAAAGATAATAATAATAATATAAAAGATTCCTTATGAAGATTACAATTCCTTCAAAAACATTATGTGAACCAAATGGCCCCTTAGTGTTTTTAAAGTTTTTTTTTTCAAACTTAGTGCTTTAGTTTACACGCAATTGCCCTTTTTTTAACCTTTTTCTAAAGTTTCTTTCACAAAGCATCCCAATTATTGACATATCTTGCGTTGTTCGTCCTTTTGGCTAATGGCCATTGTTTTATATCGTGAACTCCCTTAACGTGATAAAAACGTGAGGGCAAATGGTTCTCTCGTATCTCACTTCATTTTCAACATATAATGTAACTTTAAATTTTTATTTATTCTCTCCGATAAAATTCAATAATATCATGAACAATCTTAGATTCATAACATCATTGTATTGTGTCTTTTTCAATTTTTGTTAATTAACAAGCAAAAGAACCTGCGCGTTGCGGCGAGGCTAATTTTTTCCCGAATAATTTTTTTTTACGTTTCGGGGGTTTTTTTTGAGCGATGCGTTATGGCGGGGCTAATTTTTAATATTTTCTTTTTTTGTATGATTCGGGAGGAAAAAATTTGCGTTGGGACGGGCTAATTTTTTCCCGAATATTTTCTTTTTTTGGGACGGTTTTGTAAATTTTTTTACGGGAATTTTTGTGTAAGAAAATCGTAAATAGTTAAAAGGTGAGAGTCCGTTTTGTATTTTTTTTACTTTGGGCCAGATTTTAGGCTATTTTTGGGTTTTTTTTTTGGCTAATTTTTTCCCGGATATTTCCTTTTTTTGTACGATTCAGGAATTTTTTTTTTGCGTTGGGACGGGTTAATTTTTTCCCGAATATTTTCTTTTTTTGGGACGGTTCGATATCTTTTTTTTATCGAGTAAGGAACTTTCATTAAAGTGAGAAAAGCCACAACATAACATAGATCGAACATCTTTGACTTGAAAACACCATCGCCATTTTAATAAGTCCCAATACCCTCTGTTCCATCCATATTAGATAAAATAACCGAAATCAAGTAATAACTAAAGCGTGAATCTAGTTGTTGTGACTCAACACCTACCTCGGAAACCATGACGACGAAAAGAAGAGGGAGAAGACTAAGTCATCTTATCTACCAACCGATAGTCATTAATACTCTTCAAGAGCAACAAACGAGAGAAAAGAAAGCCTTGAGAATGATTAATACGCCAATCCAACGATCTTTCCAAAAAGCTTGTACCTGTAACCTTATCCCCCACGAATCTTACAATGAGAAATGAGAAGGACCACCTTTGACTTTAGGGAGTTAACTGCTGTTATAGATGGAGCTGCTCCTGTCAAAATGAAAGCATCATAAAGAACATGACCATTCAAGCATGTACAGCTATATAATTCGGGACATAATGAGTTAACATAAGAAGGTAGCGCCATACCACTTGAAAAGAAGAGCCCGATTATAGAGCGAAGAAACAGAACTCCCAACCATCTGCATTTCTAAAGCAAGCACCTAAGACCATTTTGACCCAAGCAATCTTTCATCACCCTCTTGAATGCCATTAATAAAATTCCTACGCGACTCTCCATATATTTAAGAACAGATTTGGGAACCTTGAAAATCGACATTTTGTAGATAAGGAGTTGGATCCAATAACCGATTTAAGAAGGGTAAGACAGCCCCCGACTTGATAAGGTATTAAGTTCCACCTGAGACGCAACCTCTTACATCATCTTATTAATCGTCTCGTCCCAAGCTTTTTAGAAGACATAATATCTCCTACTAAACTACCCAAGTATTTAAAAGGAGCCTTTCAATTATCAAACAACCAATAACTAGCACTTCATCCTCACAATTATCAGGATAACCGACACCATAGAAAGGTACTCCTCAGAATATGTCTTGACCATACCAGAAAGTTAAAGGAGAATCATCGAAGAATATTCATGGATACCCTTTAAAGTTAGAATGAGACCACTCACCAATAAATACCTGCAATCGTCGGCGTAGAATAAATGAGTACAATAATAGAAATGGTCAATCTTGTTCCTTTAAGAAAATCCCGGCTTTCAACAGCGCCGGGAAAATGATAAGTGGAGATACCCATAAATGATAAAAACAAAAAGGGAGCCTATATGGGCCCCTAAATTCACGCCTCGGTATAAAGAAATTCAGAAGTCCCGGACGATAATCCCGTCAACTAAAATAGAAGGCCTTCCCTGAAGACAGACTTCCACGAATCCATAAAAATAAAAAAAAATATAGAGAAAGAAGAAAAAAAAAAAAACAGAAAAAAAAAATAATAAAAAAATAAAAAAAAAAAAAAAAAAAAAAAAACAAGAAAGAATCGCCATTTAGGACAATCCAAAAAGATGAAACAGTCATCATGATAATTCCCAACTAACGGAAATCATATCATGGCGAAATCGCCCTTTAAAATCATGGCTTGTTGCTTTTTAAGATTTCAACCGAGCTAAAGATTTCATTTGATAATAAAAGGCCATCGATAATCTGTTCTATTAAGGAAGGAATGCAGTCTGAACATTCTGATATGAGACCGAAAAACCAAGGAAAGCCGGAGAACTAGGAACTTAGTAACGACTTTGTAAAGGCTATACAATTTAAACTGATGGACGGTATTCACTAACAACTTTCGGATCAAAACTTTAGGGATAGCCACAACAAGAGTTTTGCATCAATCGCAAAATCTCATGATCAAAAAACCATTTCAACAGCTTGCAAAAGTCAAGCCCAACAATAACCAATACTTACGAAAAAATTTCCGAAAGTAAAACCGTCCGGCCCAGGTTATTTACAACATCCGCATACCCCACAACGACAGTGCGAATATCTTCATTTGAGATCGAGAATTCCAATTCTAAAGATCTATCATTGTTGAGACGATTAAAGGAAAGGAAAGTTAAGCCTAACTCGTCCAAGAATCCCGGGTCTTGGAATCATGTCCGTAAAGTGCCAATTCTATACTCATTGTTTAACAAGATCAGTTCGACAATCCAATCACGCATCTACCATAAATAACCTTTAACGAAAGATTGACGCGTTTTTTTATAATGATAGCAAAGAAATATTTTGAGTTCTCCTCGTACCCCCTCGATTCGCCCAACGAAATTTTGCCTGGTTTAAGCATAGTATATCACGGTTGGTATAAAATTGAACCTTCGTGTAATTGTTTCAAAGACTTCCAAACAGACAAAAGAATGTCGACGGAGGACAATCTCCTTGATCCAACACTTTATCAATGTCCCACAATTAGATTTAATATCTTTAGAAAGACCTTACCTGATGCCTTTGAATCCAAAGTCCATGCACGAATCTCCTTCCTTCAACATTTGAAGCTTTTTTTTAAAACCCGAATCATACCATTGGAATCATCAAGAGAGTAAAAAGAATTTCCAAGATTTTGAGACCAAGTCACGAATCCATAAGCACAAGCCAAGAGTGAATAAAAGCTAAATGAAGTAAGGCCAAAATCAAGAAAAGACTTCCTTTAGTAAAAAAGGCCTGTGGTCAGAGAGGTGACGGATCCAAAGACAGATAGCCGAAATGAGAGGAAAACTGAAAGTAAAACCATTAGACATAGAGATATCTAATCTAATTTTACTCATCTTGGTAGCCGAAGGATGAGCCCATGTGAAAGAGAATCCTTCCAGCTGGATATCGTTTAAACCCGAATTAGAAATAAAGGAATTAAACGTCGTTAGCTCCATGACTGTTAAAAACCGATACCCCTCCGTTCCCTCAATACATCTAACTTCTTGAAGACCCCCATAATTAAACTTTTCTTCCATTCAACTAGAGATAAGCGAATTCGAGAAACGCCACAACCATACGTTTAGATTAAACAGATATGGGGGGGCGTAAACCCGAAAATAATTAATAACATCTTATGTTTCGGTATCCACCGCCCATACGAATCTATAAAATTAACAAATATAGTATGATGATCCTACTTGAAGAAATTAGAATCCCAAACGCAAAGAATACCACCTACATGAATTTCCACTAGCCCACACTAATATGAGAGTCGAAAAAAATATAGTTTCCCCATAGAAAATTTAAACCTCCATACCGAAACACTCTCACATCTTAGTTCTTGAATATACAAAAAAACATACTTTATGTTTAAATCAACTCCTTGATCCAATCTTTCTACCTAGGAGCCTAGCCTTGGATATTTAAAGAAAGACAATATCATCGAAAAACTAATTGTTCTCCTTTAATTTCAATAATCTTCTCCATGTCTTTATACAACCTTCCATAGAAAAGGCCCAATTGTTATGACACACCTGAATCTTTCTCTAAAATCTCCAATATGGAACCGCCTTCCTTGATCATAACCCCATTACTAAAACGTTCAGAATAGAACTCTGTCCACGGAGTTTTTCTGCCTCTTCCAATACTCTCGAAATACCCTTTGCCGACCTAACTAGGAGGTCGATCAGATCTGCTTCAGGAAAATCATTGATTATTACATGCTGATATCATTGGCAGGTGTGAAACCCGGAGATAAGGGGATGCTGGGTTGACGTATCCGGGTTCTTAACTTCTTTAGTGCTTTGTCAAGTAAGTTGTATATAATGAAAGGATCCCCAGACAAACCTCATTATCATTAGACTCACTATGTTGCTAAGCTTCGAAACCCTGAACTTCAACCGATATCGCCAAAGTATGTGTCTTGAAACCACATCACTAGCATCCTCCACCTCGTCGTTGTTCAGGATATTTGCCTGTTCATCATCTTAGGCTGACTCGTCGTCCCGAAAGAACAATTCTTTCTCAAGGAAAAACTTGAAGATGGTGAACCAAAGCCAAAAAGTGTTTTACCTGTGGCACGAGCCCCAAAAAACCTTCCCTTTTACAATAAGCTTGAAACTTTCAAGATGTTTCTCCGTTTGGCTGGTTCTTCATACAAATACGTTTCCTTTGCAAAGAGGTCATCATACCTATCTTCTAAATTCAACCATTCTCCCCATTTAGAACTGATCTTTTGGAAAAGTTGAACGAGATCCAAAGCATTAATAGAACTCCTTCAATGTCGACAACCAAACTTCCGTTCTATAGCTGCGAAATCTGATTGCCATAAAAAGACGGCGAAACCACAGCAACCCCAACATGTACCATGAATTTCGATTAGACTTTAGATGAATTCAATTCAATCAATACCACATCCCTCCAAGGAAAACAATGCGAGTTGTTATGAAAACCTCGTTAGACAAAGAGTACCTGTAAATTATTAATGGACGAAAATTGGAAACTTCGTCCATAACAACCAATTTGTCGAGATCCTGTTCACTCAGGCAAGAGACGTCTAAAACCAAAGAACGGATTTCAAAATAGACGAATAAACTCTTTTGGTCCACCTGTTCTGACAATAGGCAGCTTAAACGCCGTTACAATACCAGAGGGCACCGTATCTCTTTCTTAAAGGTAAAGGCTTTAGGCCTTCAAACCGAGCAGATTAGCCAGATAAGTGAAAACGACCAATCCAAATAAGTTTTGAGATTCGTCAATTAACGATCAAAGGATAGAACCATTAATGAACCGAACAAAAGCAAACGCTTCCTGCCATAGATCTCTTATTAGGAATGAACACACACAGAATCGACCACGGTGCCGTAACCGTTACCTACCTTCCAAAGTCATACTTAACAATCTTCAAGAAATTAGAGATGAACACCGACTTTCGGGAGATCTTGGGGAGGTTTGATCGATTTTGATTGAAGGGAGTTCTGGAAACAGCAACCCCATGGCTAAAAGCGATATATAAAAATAAGGGAAAACGGAAATATAAAATAAAATAAGAAAGGACAATCGAATCAAAAAACCTAAGTCCCATGAAGAGAAAAGACTGCCTAACACGCATCGATATGAGATCAATCAATTAAATGACTGATCCCAATTTCAAGGGTTATAACGATTTTAAACACCAAAGATTAAGGGGATTAGATCGAAAGATTGGGGAAAGGGTTTGATCGCCGCCATTTAATGAAGAAAACGATCCATACGCCTTCTTTGATCGCCGCCATTTAAAATTCAACAAATTGAGTTGTTATATCTGTGACAAATAGTCACAAGGATGGAATCTTAAATCAAACACCTATTTTATTATAATTTAGGATTAACGTATAATGTAACTTTAAATTTTTATTTATTCTCTCCGATAAAATTCAATAATATCATGAACAATCTTAGATTCATAACATCATTGTATTGTGTCTTTTTCAATTTTTGTTAATTAACAAGCAAAAAAACCCGCGCGTTGCGGCGGAGCTAATTTTTTTCCGAATAATTTTTTTTTACGTTTCGGGGGTTTTTTTTTTGGGCGATGCGTTATGGCGGGGCTAATTTTTAATATTTTCTTTTTTGTATGATTCGTAGTGACTCAAAAAATTGCGTTAGGGAAGGACGGGGCTAGATTTTTTTTTCCCGAATATTTTCTTTTTTTGGGACGGTTTTGTAAATTTTTTTACGGGAATTTTTGTGTAAGAAAATCGTAAATAGTTAAAAGGTGAGGGTCGCGTATTTGTATTTTTTTAATATACATGGCAAGACTTTAGTGCTTATTTTTGTTTTTTTTTTTGCTATTTTTTTCCCCGGATATTTCAATTTTTTTACGATTCAGGAATTTTTTTTCGTTGGGGGGGGGAAAAAAAAACCCCCCGGGTTTAATTTTTTCCAGAATATTTTCTTTTTTGGGACGTTCGATATCTTTTTTGGCCGATGAATGTAAAAAAAAGTTGTGAACAATAAAAACTTAACGATTTTTTTTTTGTAATTTTTTTTACGGGAATTTTTGTGTAAGAAAATCGTAAATAGAAAATTGAGGGACCGTTTGTATTTTTTTACTTTGGTAGCCAGATTTCAGGCTAATTTTGGGCTATTTTTTTTTACATTTGGGCCAGATTTGGCCACATTTTATGCAAATTTTAGGCTAATTTGTTCGACAAATGTGTATAAACGTAAGAAATTTTTTTATATGCTTATGTGGTTTGGGCCTCATGTTTAAAGTGTTTGTTTTTTGCTAATGGTTTTTTTAATAATAATAAATGGGTTGTAACGTTTGTGATCATATCGCTTATTTTAAAGTATTAGTGTATCCGAAGGATGTTATCTTCGGCGGTGTATTTTTTTATCTGAATAAATCGGAACTTTTGTAATATTTTTTTTACAAATTAAAAAAAAACAAAAACAAAATAATTTAAAAAAAAAAAACCAAAATCGGGCTGGCCCAAAATGGGAGCCCATTACTGTAGCAATGTGGCCCACTGTCAAAACGACAGTGGATTTGTGCATGATTTTTTTGCGAATCGATTTCGAATAACTTTTGAGTGGGAATGTGGCCGCCTGTTGCGGCGGGGCTAACTTGTTTGCAACACATGTGTTTTATTTCACTGAGCATTTTTTTTAACAATCACGAAATTTGAATGAGTATTTATCGTTGGGGCGAAAGGATACGTTATTTTATAGAGCGAACAATTTTTAGTATGTATATAAATATAAATATGAATGCGAAATCTGTTTTTAAATACAGTCGTAAATTACAAAAAAGTATATGTTATTTATATAATTTAAACTTTCACAAAATTGTACGATCCTGACCCCTGTCGTTTATTTTAAAAATTATTAGGTAGTTTGGGGTGTGTTTTGAAAGTTTTTTATACATATATACACTAAACTTGAACATTTTTTATAAAATCGTACGTATGTCAGAAGCATTGAAATATTGGGCTCGTTTTGTTCGCAATTATATCTTTCCGCGGGTATTTTTTGATCTGAATGAATCGGTAGATAACGTATTATATATTTGGGGAAATAAAGTTTATTATATAAAAAAATCGTAAATAGTTAAAAGTTGAGGGTATGTTTTGTAAATTTTTATTTTTTTTCCTATTTATATTAAACTTTAGTTTTTTTTATAAAATCGTGTGTATGTCAGAAGCATTTCAATATTGGGTTCGTTTTGTTCGCAATTCCAAGATCTATCCGATGATATTTTTTTATCTGAATGAATCGGTAGATATGTGTTATATATTTGATAAATAAAGTTTATTGTATAAAAAAGTTAAGGTTGCATTTTGTAAGTTTTCATTTTTTTTCTCAATTTGAGCCGTGAATTGCTTTTTCTTTTTATTGGGCCGGTGTTGGAGCCCAAGGACAAAACGACTTCGTTTTTGTCCGTAAATGTGTATATACAAGCAAAAGAACCCGCGCGTTGCGGCGGGGCTAATTTTTTTCCGAATAATTTTTTTTACGTTTCGGGGGGTTTTTTTTGGGACGGTTTTGTAAATTTTTCTACGTTATGGCGGGGCTAATTTTTAATATTTTCTTTTTTTTGTATGATTCGGGAAAAAAAAATTGCGTTGGGACGGGCTAATTTTTTCCCGAATATTTTCTTTTTTTGGGACGGTTTTGTAAATTTTTTTACGGGAATTTTTGTGTAAGAAAATCGTAAATAGTTAAAAGGTGAGGGTCCGTTTTGTATTTTTTTTTACTTTGGGCCAGATTTTAGGATATTTTTGGCTAATTTTTTTCCCGGATATTTCCTTTTTTTGTATGATTCGGGAAAAAAAATTTTGCGTTGGGACGGGTTAATTTTTTCCCGAATATTTTCTTTTTTTGGGACGGTTCGATATCTTTTTTTTTTGCCGATGAATGTAAAAAAGTTGTGAACAATAAAAACTTGACGTGTTTTTTTTGTTAATTTTTTTACGGGATTTTTTGTGTAAGAAAATCGTAAATAGTTAAAAGTTGAGGGACCGTTTTGTATTTTTTTTTACTTTGGGCCAGATTTCAGGCTAATTTTGGGCTAGTTTTTTTTTTAATATAATGGGTTGTACGTTTGTGACCATATCGATTATTTTAAAGTTATTAGGTATCGAAGATGTTTCCGCGAGTATTTTTTTTATCTGAATAAATCGGAACTTTTGTAATATTTTTTTTCCTCCTACTTTATGCATACAAATTAAAAAAAACAAAAACAAAATAATTAAAAAAAAAACCCAAAATCGGGCTGACCCAAAATGAGAGCCCGTTACTGTAGCACAGTGGCCCACTATCAAAAAGACAGTGGATTTGTCACTGAATGTGTTATATACTGATTGTTGAATGAATTCAATGTTGAATATCTCTATCTCTATCTCTATCTCTATCTCTACTATTTATAAAGAGAATTTGCAAATCTCTTCTCTACTACTTATAAAGAGAATTTGCAAAATGTTAAAAAGTTGAATGTTGAAATCTATCTTATGCAATATTGAAAAATTAAATTCCTGTATAATGTGTTCAAAACCGAATAACTCAGGGAAGGGAGTGGTCGTGCCAAGGCTTCGTGCCAAGCTATGGCGCGAGATTGAGCCATGGCGCACCACTTCGTGGTTCGCGCCAAGCTCTCTCGCGCCGTGGCTAACAGCCCACGCGAAAGTTTTTTTTTTAAAGTAGCCGTTTGGAGCCGTTGGGGGGAGCGGGTTTTTGAAAAAATTACCCCAAAAACACTATTTTTACCCCTTTAAAAATCCTATAAATACCCCTTTTATATTTTATAACTTCACACACAATTTCTATACCAATTCTCTCATCTTTCACTCAAAAAAATGAATCCCAACCCGAATTGGATTTTCGGTATGCTTACCGACCCAACCAACCAAATTCCGGGGTCGTCTTCGAATCCGGGCGGTTCCACTCAACCTTCATTCACCCAAATGCCTTACTATCCAAATTTTCAACCTCAATATTCTAATCAAGAAGAACAAATGTTGTTTCACCAATTTAAAATGCAAATGCAAATGAACAAACAACAACAATCAAAACAATTCACCACTTCCCAATCACATTCTGAGCAACAATCTCACCACCTAGTTGACGAAACCGAAGAAGAAGAAGAGGAACCGCTTCCAACCCCGACGTCGAAGCCTAACCGCGGTCGTAAGAAGTCGGTAGCAAAAAAAAACAAAGGAAAAGATGTGGAAGTTGAGAAAGAAACCAAAGAAGGACGAATTCGACATGCGTGGACCCAAGCCGAGGAGTTGCTTTTGGCGGAAAGTTTCATTCAAATTTCCGAGGATCCAAAAACCGGGTGTGATCAAAAGTTGGCGACTTTTTTGTACAAAATCCTAGATGTGTACAATAAAGAAGCTAACAAAAAAGGCTTCCAAGAGCGTACAAAGAACATGTTGACTGGCAAGTGGACTCCAATGAATGCCGCGGTTATGAAGTTTAACCAACTGTATGAGGAAACGCTTGCTCATAGTGGGGAGAACGATGAGAACCATGAGAACCATATGGCGAGGGTGCTCCAATTGTATGAAACCATCGTCGGGGGTGAGTTTAAGCACCGGAGTGCTTGGAATTTTTTGAAAGATAGGCACAAGTGGAAAAACCCCGAATCGACTTTGCAACGAAGAAGTCGTCTTCGGGGTACCGACAAGGAACCGGACCATTTTAGAGATGATGAGTTGCCTCGACCACCCGGGTTGCAACGAATTGCTAAAAGTCAACGTTCCGGTTCTAACTCCACCGCTAGCTCCGGTTCTAACCTGGTCGCTTATCAAGAGTTCATGGCGGAACAATACGACTTAGACCGTAAGGCCAAAATGCAAGTGCTCTCGCAAGAGAGCGAAGACCGAAGACGGTTGATTCAAGCTCAAAAGGTTGCGGAGGACATGAAAATTCTCCAAATCGACACAAGCGGGATGGATCCGACCTACGCCGCTATCATCAACGCCCAAAAGGAACGAATCCGAGCCGAATATCTACCTCCAAACTAGTCGACCGAAGCCGTTAAATTTATGTTTTTTAAATTATGTCTTTTAATTTATGCATTTTAATTTATGTCTTTTAATTTATGTATTTTTTTAATGTAATGTTTTAATTTTAATGAATTTTATTTTAGTTATAATAAGTTTATTTAAATAATAGTTAATTAAAAAATATTAAAAAAAAAATAGTTTGGCACCAGAAATTCTGGTGC
Organism: Tanacetum coccineum; assembly: GCA_026074375.1. Taxonomy (NCBI): domain Eukaryota; kingdom Viridiplantae; phylum Streptophyta; class Magnoliopsida; order Asterales; family Asteraceae; genus Tanacetum; species Tanacetum coccineum. The sequence goes on along the minus strand of BQNB010046007.1, from coordinate 16,769 downwards.
CAACCAATGCCGCTGAATTCTGGTGCCATAGCAATTCTGATGCCAAACTCTATTTTGCTGACGTGGCTCCACTTTTTCTCTATGGCACGAGGAGTTTGGCACGACCGCTCCCATGCTCGTGAATGTATATATGCTAAGTTTTGAATGTTGACACAGCTTCAATCTCAATCTCAATTCCAATCGTCTCCAATTCCAATCAAAACCAAATCGATAGTTGAAAACTATATTTGGTAATACTTCAATCTCAACCAAATCAATTGGCTGTCACGACCATTCATATTCATATACCTAATACAGAAAACACACAACATTGTAACACCCTTGCCACCGCCACCATTAAACCATTACCCCATCATTGCCGCCACCATAACTATAATCGCCGCCACCCTCTGACTCTCCAACATCTATAGATGGTTTAGTATGTTAGAGTGGTTTTGGATTTTTCGATGGGTTATGTTGTGCTTGGTGGTTTTGGGTGTACTTGGTAACTTTCTGGTGGCTTCATGATGTTTCAAGATCTGCTCCTATTCATCTCAAAAGTTGTGGCATGGTGACTATTATGTTGTCTTTAACCGCTTCTAATGGTGACTTCGATACTACAGCCCTACGTCCCACCGCCCTAACTCACCATCGACGAACCTCCACCACCACCAGACGTCATCACATCGAGACAAACACCCTCAAAAGAGTTTTCAACTTTTGAGGTATGTTTTTTGTTTTTTAACACATCTAGGACTATTAATAATTTTTGAAAGTTTTCTTTTATACATCTATGTAGATCTATACTTCTTATATTTTTTTGCATTTTTCTAACAGCCTCCACTGCCGGAAATAATCGCCGCCTGTGTCGCCAAAAAAGTTGTTGTTCGGTGGAAAAACCGTCGAAATCTGTTAGGTATTGTATCATTTCTCTTTTTGTTTGGATAAATTTTTTATGGTTATGGTGATGTTGTTTGAGGCCATTATGAATCAGATCTAATAGTTTGCTAGGACTTTTGTTTTTGTTTTTTATGGTTATGTTGATGTTGTTTTTGTTTTTCTTTGAGGCCACTGCCGACGCTTGAATGTCAGTATCTCTGCAATGGAACCATCAGAATCTACAGCCACACCAAACTGTTCCATTTGAATTATATGACCCATCTCATGTGTTTCAACATAATTCGACCCATTTAATAAAAAATAAACCAAGTTTAAGTTTGTATTCTGATGCAACCTAATACATGTTGTTTGGGTCTTGGTAGAGCAAATTATTGGTTAAGGTTGGTGCAGCAACTTTTTGATTGGTGTTAGGGTCATGCACCAGGGGTGTTTGTATTAGCTTATTTTATGCCTCAACCGCTTATTGAAATTCAGAAAACCAGCTAAGCTCACTTTTTTTAGCTTATGAGCACAAATAATATAAGCTCATGGCAAGCCAGGGACTTAACCTTATAAGCCCAAAAAGTGAGCTTATCGGGTTTCCAAATTTCAATAAGCCGTGAAGCCCATAAAGTAAGTTGATCCAAACACCCTCTTATTATTTAGTTATTATAAGGTGAATGTAGATTCTTTTGATGGAGTTGTTTATTTGTTTTCGATTATTTTGCGTCGTATAAGGGGTGTTTAGGAAAAGCTTACTGAAACTTATTAGCTTATTTGGTGTTAAAGAACAATGTTGGATTGGCGTATCAACTTGCTTCTAAATATTGAAAAAAAGAATGAAACCTTTTTTTAAGATAAATTATCTCCGGGGTTGCTTTTTAAAAAGACTTACTATCTGTTTTATTAAATGTATCAAAACGTAGAAGCTGATACGCACTATAAATAAGCTTATAGAGAACCTTTTAATTACTTCTTACACGCCTTTTGGACTATTTGGTGTCACTGGCAGCTTTGTTCCCTATATTTATTAAATCACATTTACTACACTTAATATAATTATTCATCCTTTAAACTAAGGAAATCTTCGACCTTTTAGAAGGCTGCAACATCGGTTGTGAGCCGACAAGATGCACCAAACTTTTATCAGTCTCGGATAAATACTATGTGCCTTATTTAGAAGACTGCAACATCGGTTGTGAGCCGGCAAGATGCAGTAAACTTTTATCAGCCCACAGTTTATTATTATTATTACCACATTTTTTTACTTTATATTACCATGATATAGAGTTTAGAAAATTTAAGTATAAATTTAAACTAAAATTATTGATATCGACAATACTTAAAAAAATTGTTGATTTAAGTTTAATTTCCAAAAATAGCACGTATTATTAGTCCGGTTAGGAGCTTATGGGAGAAAAAGCCACAAAATACATACATGAGCTCTTAAGATTTCCAAATAATCCTTGTTTAGCGTCTAACTCATAATTAACTCTATCATTTTTCGTTCTTCACAAAGATTCGTGAACACTTAGTCTAAAAGTTAAGGAACAAGCTAGAGCTCAACATGCTCGATCGAGTCAAAATTTATTCTTATTCTACCCAGCAGGAAAGTCAAAATTGTGACAAAATACTTATTTTTTTTTTTGAAAATTTTTAAATTTTTTCATTTTTTTGGCATTTTTTGAATTTTTTTTGGTAAAAACGGGATTACGCGAAAACAACGGCTGTAGGCATAATCAAATCGATAGATTCCCCCCCATACTAGAACTAAACATTGTCCTTAATGTTTTAAGAAGGGTTTCTACGTAAATCCTAAGCCGTTTATTAAGTATGCTTAAAGATAAACGTTAGTCGATAAGATTTGGATATTGGATTCCCAAAATAAAGCTGAGGATGTGAAGCTCTTGTGAACGAAAGACAAAAACCGCAAGCACGAGAGGCCTTAAAAATTCGGGCAATCCTGGACATACAACACAAAACACGAGAAACTGGAAGAGGCAAGCCTCCTCACAACAATACACTTATTAGCAAATAGAAAGAAGATAAAATGGATAAGCATGGGTTGCCACCCACAAAGCGCTTGTTTAAGGTCACTGAGCTTGACCCGATCCCCCCATACTTGAGCTTTGTCAAGGGGGATAGAAATGGGGATGACGAACACCCAAATTTGGAGTGTTGTCTTCAGAAATCAACATCGGGATTTCATGAGAAAGTTGTAAAGCTTTCAAGCCCCAATGTGATGAAGAATGAGGAGATTTCTCCTTATAAGCAAGAACACCGTGATTGAAAACTTTGTCTTCATTTTCGAATGAAAATGGAAGTAAAGTATTAATCACGGGGGAAAGAGGAGCAAGAAATCTTGTGGATTCGACTTCAATGCGTATCCCCGGATCGTAAATCTTGTTTCTATCTTCGGAAGGAGAAGAATTATCAAGATCGGATCCGAGATCATTATGAGAGGGAATGAAGTCGAAATCCAATTGAAGGGCAGGATGGGTTTGCCAAAATATTAGGCACATCAACGGGGATGTCTTCCACCACATCAATGGTTGAATCTCCCGAATCGGGATAATCAACATGAAATGATTCGAACTAGGGACGGGAGGTAGAATTATCGTCATCTTCCGAGTCGTAATCATCACTCTCAATACCCGGTGGTATTGATCCATCACCATCAAGAAAAATGTCAATCTCCTCTATAAGAGTCCATCCTTGCCCGGGGATAGGAGACGGAGAAAGAACTTCGGTAAGGATTTTCAGAATTAAATTCTTTCGGAGGGCGGGGAGATGAATTATCGTACAACAATCTCTCAATAAAACGAATGTCTTCCTCAAGATCAAAGTCGGCTTCATTAATTCCCGGTGGAATTAAATCAATATGAGCGAGTTCATCGGAGAACTGCTCGACAAGAGAATCAATCTTAGAAATGATCGAAGCATCAATCTTAAAGGAAATGATTTCTTCATCGAAAAGAGGGTTCGAATAAATTTCTTCGAATTGTCCCACTGTAAAATACTCGTTCGTCACTATAGGAAACATCGTCGTCACATCAAAGAGAGATTAGAGAAGTCGAAATAATATCAACAAACTGGCCACATCTACACTTACTTTCGATATCAGGAGAAATCCCTCGGGACTCACTTAGGTTTTCGAAAGGTTCTCAACACTCAACTTTATGAATTCGTACCGATTCCGATGCCGGAATAGTGTCCAAGAATGCTCATACCTCCATATGATAGAGTCAACGGCTCTTCGGTTAAAAAAATCGGGTGTGATTGCAACATACGGAGGAAGTCCAGAAATAATGATATCTTTCAAAGGGATAGAACTTTCCCCGTCATCGTCATCATCATAGCAAACGGGAATCTTCCAATATCGAGCTTTAGCCGCTTGCTCTTCTTCAATTCGCTTTTCTTTTTCCTTCTTTTGTATATATTGACCAACCATATCACATAAGGATGTCAATTGCTCCACAAGCTTATTTTGAGAATTGAAATGCTCATTTTGAGCATTGAAGATTGGATGATTGATGGTATATTGCGGGGGTTAAAATTAGTCAAAGCCGAAAGAATTAGAATCATAGCAAGAATTTTGCTCATGATAATAGTCTTCATTCAATGGTTGACATTCGTAAGTTTCATGAGGACCCCAACAATTTTCACAACAAAGATATTGTTGTTGAAAATTATGAAAATCTTGTGGGAAATTAAAGTCTTGATTGTAACACGGTTCCGGATAGATAAACGGAACTTGAGGTGTACAATAGTGACCATAACGAGCATCGTTCCCGTAAAATTCACAAGAATACGTCGGGGGTTGCGGAGGTGGGTTGGAAACGTTAGGAGAATCATCAATGAAATTAGGTTTTGAAACATAAGGTAATGAATTTCCTTTTTCAGAATAGCATTTCGGATCAAAACTTGGCAAAGTTTGTGGGATCTCATCAATGGTTTGATTATTGCATGGTTCCGGATTGGAGATAATCGAAACTTTCAAAGGACATTTATAACCAATATGAGCACCTTTCCCACAAGACTTACAAGTGCATCGTTGACAAAAGATTCCATCTAACGAATCACCACACTCGTAACAACAATTGTGGTCAATTTGTGAAGGATTTTGCGAGGAATTTTCACCGGGGTCCTGTTTGACAACGAATGGCTCTTGAGGAGCAATAACAACGTTGGTATTGTTATGGGATGACTCGGAAGTATCTTTGTTAGCCTCAATTTATTGAGTCGAACAAGGAAGTTCGGTCACTCTACAATGGAGCTTCGATCTTTAATTAGTTAACGTTGTAATAGGATATTATCGGGAATCGGGCTCGATAGTGAATCTAATATTGTATATGTTTCGGGTTTAATCCCAAGCAAAACCCGAGCCCGGGCCCTAGTTAAATATCCCGCGCGTAGCTTTAACGCGACGGGGTATATAAACTCTTTTCTATTTAGAAAAGAGTAAGTTGTTCATTTCTAAAATAATTCATTTCTCCTTTTCTCTCTCAATTCTCTCTCTTCTTTCTCTCTCTAAACAACTCACCTCCTTTCTCTTTTCTAGTTCCGATTCGTGATAGATTGTATGTTATTAAGTGTTAGACGGGATCCTACAATCTTGAAGGTCTTGGAAAATTCCATTTTCAACACAATACGTAAACAAATCTTCCTTAAATTTCTTTCGTAAAAGAGCACATCCTCGACAATACGGACCATCAATCGGGTTTCCACACTTTGCACAAACTATAGGAGGGGGTCGTTGAGACGAGTCGGGTGTTTTATTAAGATCATAAATGATCTTGTCTACGAGACCCCCTTTAGAACAACAATAGTCTGTAGTGTACAAAGCTCCACAAGACGAGCATTCTTTAATCGCATAAAGGGGATTTAAACGATAGTCGAATGACGCCATAAGAATTAAAAATAGAGGGCTAAAAAGAAGAATTAAATGGCAAAGAGGTTAAAGAAGATTATTTTTAGATTTTCGAGTTTTTTAAACATCATATTTTATTAAAAGACAAAAATGAGATTCAAATAACTTAAACCAATAATCAACTTGTTTCACGGTAGCTCTTTAAAAGAAAAACGCACAAAGAAGCGGGAAAGCGCGAAGCTATTAAGATCCTTCTCCTTTCGGGTCGTAGTTCGTAAGAACGACCCTCTTTATACCCCTCTTATAGTTTGTAAATTTTTTAAAGGTGAACCGTACTTCACAAGTGACACAAAGACAAATTTTAAATCTTTGGTTTGGGAACTTATTATGATAATGCCTCAGTCGAGAGCATTATATTGATGATGATTTGTATTGATAATTAAGGATAATGTTTTTATATTTTTGATTTTTTTTTAAATGACAAATTGTGTGTGTATATATATATATATATATATATTGTTTTGTTTTTAAAAAAAAAATATATTTTTGTATTTTTATATTTTTATAAAAATAAGAAGAAAATATTCACAAACGAAATTGATAACTTCACGAGGAAGGGTCTTCAAGACACTAATCGTCAAACCGTAAAGATATTGTCGCAACACACCTCCCCGGCAGCGGCGCCAAAAATTGACAACGATAAATTCAACCCTTAACTATATATTAAATATATAATATAATATATAATAAGAATCAAAAAATACCAATCAAAATCAATTGTAGTAAACCGGGAAGCATGCGATTCCCGGGTCGTTTATCCCCAACGAGGCGTGAAATTGACAGTTAGGTATTTGGTTTGACTTTTGGATGCTTGAAAATCATAAAAAGGCACGGGAATTTAAACCTTAACTACGGGAAAGCATAAAAAAGGCAATGGATGACTTAAAATTCTATGGGAAGCATAAATAAGGCATAAAAGTAAATCCTAAGTCTACGAGAACATAAAAATAAAGGTGATTAAAGTTAAAACATGAAAATGAGAACAGGATTTTAAACCCATTCTTTAAAAAATCAAATTTTGCAAAATTAAACCCTACGGATGTAAATCTAATTTTCCTAAGTGCTAAATGATAAAAGAAATTTTAAAAAAAAGAATTATATTTTTTTGACTTTTTAATAATTTATTATGAATTAAAAACGGTTTTAATAAGAAAAATTGATTAAAAATACTAAATGAAAAGAGAAAAATCTGAAAAAATGCTGGAAAATATTTTAAGTTATGCTGGTTCTAAGAAAAATAAAAGTGAGTTACCAGCTTATTTGAATAAGCTGGTATTAAGCAGAAAATAGCTTATGGCTTAAAAAGGGAAAACAAGTCTTAAATAATAAATTGTGCAAACATAAAATGAAAAAGACCCAAGGGCTTTTGGTAGCAGAGTGTGTGTGTGAGGTGTTGAGTATGCAAGGGGGAGGTCCAGGGTTCGAATCCTTGGCCTCCCTTTTTAAAAAAATATTCGTTTTTCTTTTTTTTTAAACTTGTAAAGCAGACAAAAATAAGCAAATATAAAAAGGAGACTTTTTTGCAAAAACTTAAAATAAGCTGAAAAATAATACACCAAGTATATAAAAGGAAATCTGTTAAGCTTTGAGGGGCAAAATAAGCAAGTAAAAGACAGAAATAAGCAAACTAAGATATCACACTATACCTAATAAGCTAGCCTAAGTACAAATAAGCACACAAAAACTACCAGAAAAGCTTAAATCAGCAAATAAGCGAAGGGGCAAAACAGCAGGCAAACAGCCTTAGGGGCCATTTTTGGGCTTATTTTTAAGCACCTTAAGTGATCCTTATGGCTTAGGGGCCTATACCCCTAAAAATCCTATCCTAGGGGCTTCTAAAATAAGCAAAAAGAAAACAATTTGAAATAAAAATAAGCTATGAAAAGGGCTTGTCAAAGAGGCTGACCAGTCATGCTGACTTGGTTTTTAAAAGAAAAGAAAGGGCTTAATGCAGGCTGCAAAATAAGCTGGAAAACAAGCTTAAAAATAAAAACTAGGTGAAAACAGATGGAGATTGTCCACCAATGAGCTTATTCTCATAAGCTCAAGAGCTAAAAACACTTTTAAATGATTGAAATTTGGAAATGAAAAAGGGACAGTTTTACCAAAAGGACACTTGATAAAAAAAAGTTGACAGATTTTAACAAAACAAATGTAAACCAAAAGAACACTTGACTATTGCATTTGACACTATAAAAGGACACAACAACAAGACTCAAAAGATGATTTTAAAAGCTAATTCAAATACGAGCTTATGAAGCTGTTTGTCACCATAGTTCAAATGACACTTTTGAAAAACTTGAAAACCAATTTTAAGACCTTAAAAACTAATGAAAACAAATCAAAACCAACTTAGAATAACTGTCAAAGTAAGCTGGGTGACCCAAATGGTTTTGTTCATAAAATGACCCACTTTGCACTCTTGACCCAAACACCCCTTTAAGTATGAAAATTCTATTTTAAGACAAATTATCAAAGATTTAAGCTAAAAGTTTAGAAGACAGATAACAAGTGGGCAAGGTTAAGCAATAATAAGCAAAGCACAATAAAGAATAAGCACTTAAATAAGCTAACAAGAGATAAGCAGAAAATAAGGCAGGTTAAAAGAAAAACTTAAATAAAAGGCACATAAGCATTAAACATAGACAAATAAGCATAAACAAGCAATAATAAGCACAAAGGAACAGTAAATAAGCACTTAAACAGTAAAATGCACAAAAAATAAAAAATAGAAAACTTACAAAGGTCCAAGCTAATGGCAAAGTAATAAGCTCTCAAAAGCTTATTAACCAATCCTATAGCTTCCCAAGAAGCACTAAACCCATGGCCATCCAAGATTTACCATGCTCCTTGCTTTCTTGGCAGATCTTTTTGGGATTTTTGTGATTTTTTTTGACAGAAAAGAAACAAGCTTTCAAATAAGCTTTTAATGACTTAAAAGGCTTATAATAGAGCTTATAAACAGTATTTAAAAACAAGTAAGCTTAAATGACAAGTATTTAAAGAAAAACAGTAGAATTTCATTAACTTGAAAAATTAAAATGCAAGTATTTAAAAGACAGAAATTAAATGACAGTAAATTAAAGTGCAATATATTAAAAATGGTACAAATTTGTTTACAAGACTAGCTTTAACAAAATTCGACCAAAAAATAAATGAAATACAAGAGCCACTATTTATACTAAAATAACTAGGTCTTCTTGTGCTTCTTTTCTGAGTGCTTCCAGCTGTGTGAGGTATAAGCTTCAAAGCAATTTTGGCCTTTAATCTTTTTTGGAGCCCAATCCCATCAATCTTGACCTTTGATTTTTGTTGTCCAATGGTATGAGTAAGAATTGCCAAAGTGGATGTGGAGTGTAGTGAGGTGGGGTGAGGGTGGTGGTGATGGGTTTGGCTGTATGTTGCAGAGGGTTTTTGTTTGTATGTAGCAGGGCAAAACACACGCAGTGTGTGTGAGGGATAAACAGTACTCGCGCCACTTTTTAATTTGGAAGCATAAGACAATGTGGCAATAATGGTCCCTCATCATATATGAGTTGTTTACATTGGAAGTCCAAGTGGTGATGAATGTTTTGGGGTTTTGCCAGGATTAGCCCCTCAAAGTGTATTAAGGGATTACACTGATGGTCCTTGTGGTGATATGAATGAGTTTTGAGGGTTGGCAGAATTAACCCTTCATTTTATATGGTTTGATTACAAAGTTAGTCCATGTAGGACTAACGACGTTAAAGGTTAAGGATTTTGGGACATAACATGGTTAACAACAGTTTGGGCCTTATGTATTTATTTTATTTTGGGCCGGTTTAAAGATTGAAGGGAATTGGGCTTTATGTTTAAACTTTGGGCTTATGGTCTTCATATAATATACTAATGGGCTGACCCGGCCCATTAGATGGGTTCGGGTGGGACTTTGACTTTTGTCGGGGTTGACTTTTTGGTTGACTTTGACTTTGACTTTTGGCTTTTTCTTCACGCTCTTTCCGTTCTCGTGCTCGGTTTTGTCGTTTTGGCTTCGTTTTTGTCCTTTTCTTAGATACCCGTTACCTGCACAATACAAATGCAAAACATACAAATACAATGTATTTTTGGTACGTTTTTGGTCATTTAAGGTCGATTTATTAGGTAAAAGGTATGTGTAATTACACACATACCACCATCCCTAATACCACCTCTTATATGTTTGTGTGTTTTACAGACGATTGCTCTACCACCGAGACCACTTCTACCAACAATGTAGGAGCTGTAGATGTCTCTTCCTTAGTTGGTTGTGTACCAGATGCTAACGTCACAGGTTTGTTACTTACTATGCAGTTAATCTCGGCGATATCTCGGTGATATCTCGGATTTCGGAGCTAGAAAAAATCTCGGCTCCAAATCTCGGTGGTAAATATCGGAACCGATATTCTCGGCGATATTAGACGAGATTTTGCCGAGATTTTGATATCGAATCTCGTTTTGATAAAGAAAATCTCGTTTTTGACTTTTTTTCTTTTTTCTGGCAACCCACATAGTGTTTTGGCAGCCTACTTCTTTTTAAAACCTACTTAAAATAATTACGTTTGACACTTTTATGCTATGTTTTATGTTTAATCTTTTATAATTTTAATATATATATTTAATATTCTAGATAATATAAAAACCGATATCTCACCGATATCTCATCGCGATAACCGATATTTCAAATCTCGGTCCTTGAACGATATTTGAAATCAGACCGAGATAACTACACAGGTTACTTATATTCCGTTGTTTGAAAGCTGTATAACGGTGGTTTTTTTTAGTGTTTAATCAGTGGTAAGTGGAGATATTTCAGTTCTTATACATTTGCCTACTCTACAGGCGAGTGTAGTAGTAAAACTACCACTTTTATGGAGGATGTAAACGTCCCAAATGTCTCTTCTTCGGACCATTTTATGCCACAAGCTGGTGTCATAGGTATGTTTCCCTACCTTCCGTTTTTAAGTGCTTTTCTACTATTTGTATACATTAAATAATTAGTCTCGGTATACAAAAGTTATGTAGGATTTTTAGAGTGCTTTTTTACTATTTGTATACATTAAATGGTTAGTCTCAGCATACAAAAGTTATGCAGGATTAGAAGAATTTAACTACCGGCTACTGTAGTATTTGACGTATTGCGACTAACAATAGCATACCGCATTGTTTTGGACTAGGTGTTGCGGACAATGTGCCTGCTGCTGATCCTGTCACATGTGATATGAACCCAACCAGGCATCGAAGACCTATGGGTAATTATCAGTAACGTTTTTTTTCTGGACGATTAATGTGCGTGTGATTTTCATTTGACAATTTTCGTTACGATCACAAATGAAGCGAAAAATGATAAGTGAAATATATATAATCCTATGTAGTCTGCTCAATATCATAGCGTCTAAGTGATGTATAACTTCACATAGGGGTGGCAATTCAGGTCGGGTTCGGGTTAACAGGTCGGCGGGTCAGAAAACCCCAACCCGAACCTGACCCATTTATATAATCGGGTCAGCTGTGTCAACCCTAACCTGTTTAAACATAACCCGAACCTGACTCATTTAACCCGTATATATACTTGGGTTGACAGGTTAAATAGGTTACACGGGTTGAATAGGTTAAACGGGTTTAGGTTGACCCATGTAACCCATTTTATATATAAAAGTTGACACATTACACGGATTAAACAGGTTAAACAGGTATTTGGGTCGACCCGTTTAACCCATTGAACCCGTATAATAAAATAAATATAATTTTTAATTTAAGGAAAAAAAATCTTAAATGGGTTGACGGGTCAACCCGATTAATTTATTCTCAACCCGAACCTGGCCTGTTTAATAAACGGGTTAGATGGGTTGACCCAAAACCGACCTGAATTCTAATTAGACTTAACCCGAACCTGTTAATTTTCGTGTCGGTTTCAGGTCGGGTTTCGTGTCAGGTCAGAAATTGACACCTCTAACTTCACACTCTATCTTTTGTCGCACTAGCAATTTTGGTATATGCTTAATTGTATATATAAATTACCCGGGATTTTGCCAAATGAAAGCCAAGAAAATGCCAAAAGGATAGAAAAATGTGTGCTTTATTGTGCAGAACGGATAATAAGACAAAAGTGAGCAAATCAGTCAAAAACCGACAAAGAAACGGAGAGAACAAGACAAGAGTGAGATGGGAAGCCAAATCAATCAAGTGGATCAGCCCCGACACAGAAAAGAATTCATAATGGAGATCACAATGAAAGTCAAAGTCCACTCGTGACCACCTTTTGCAAAGCTCCAAGGTTATTTGATTGAAATAAAGACAAAGGACCTAAGTTGCAAAAGTTTAAAGTTGCTATACAAGGAAAAAGGAATATCAACTAAAGGCAAAGGTTCAAAGATCAAGGGCTTATTTGGAAGTTTTGAATACAAAGGACTAAAGTTGTAAAAGGTGGAATGTTGTTTATAAAGGGAAAAAAAATAGAGACCACAAGGACCAAATATGCAAACTTTGAAAGTTCTTTTACACTACAAGTGGGAGATAAGAAACGCAGGGACTGTTTGTGCATATCTTCAAAGTTTCAAAATCTAACACGCGGCTAAAACCTCTCTAACCGTCTCCCAACTGTTTTTCCCGCCCATTTTCTCAACAAAAACCCAGCTTGCTTAAATCCTTCCCCGTCTCCATAAGCTCATTTTACCTCGTATTAAACTCAACGCCACATCATTTCGAACACGTGTCAACCCCTGATTGGTTCAAACACCTCATCAATTCAAGATCAACGGCTTACATTCAATTGACAAAGATCCAACGGCTGAAAATGAAGAAGCTCTCATCACCCTCATCATCATCCTTCTATAAATAGAAGCTCAAGTGCTTAGTTAGGGAGTTAGTTAGTTAGTAAGTAGTTTTGATTTTCAGTTTGTAATTTTTCTTATTTTTAAGCATTTTCGTTTGAGTTTTCCAAATTCAGCTTTAAATACTTGTACTTTGTATCCTTTAGCTTGTACTTTACCATTTTGAGTAATAAAATTCAGTTCTCAAGTTTCTTTGTTCTTTGATTTCAATTTTAAGGAATTTTTACCTCAATAAGCTCTCATAAGCTCTTTTGAGCTTATACTTGTTCATAAGCTCAAATTCAGTTAAAAACTTGTTGAAAGTCATTCACTTACTAGTTTTGTTCAATTTAAATCAAAACATGATCACTTGAGTTCAGTTTGATCAAAGTTTGGAGGTTCAAGAGAGTAATAAGCTAAAAAAGCTTATTGAGCTTTAAGCTCAAGGTTTAGAGGCTTTGGAAGCCATTAGGAACATTTAAGCTTCTACTCTTGGATAGCTTAAATGTGAAGATTCTTCAATCCCAGGTTTTATCTAGTATATTTCATTTTAGCATAAAGTTAGCTTACTCAATTAGCTTATTTCTTTGTTCTTATTTGTGCTTAATTGTTTTTAATTGTTTAGTTAGATTAGTAATGCAAGTGTATTGAGTAGTCTGAGTTTAGTTCATAGAAATCTTAAGTAGTAAATTCTGTCATATCAAATCTGTCATTTAGACTTAATAAGCTAGGAGAGAAAGTAGCTTATTTTTCCTAATAAGCTGTAGGTTTAAGTGTCAAATTAGTTTTAATAGGTTAGATTAAGTAAGAGTAGATAAAAGGTTTTAGTATATTTAGCTTTAAAATAGATTTTAAGTACATTTTAGTGGAGACAGTTAGAATAAAGGAGTGTTTGGATTTAGGTTAGTTTGACTATTAAAGTCAAAACTATTTTGTCTAAATACTTCATTTAGCTGAGTTAAGTCACTTTATGAAGATTGTACAAAGTTTTAAAAGTTAGTTTTTAAAAGTTAGTTAATAGAATTCAAGAATTTAGAGCTTAAAAAGTTAGCCTAGCACCAGGACAGTTTTAGTCTTGAGTATAATTTGAAGGTTAAGTGATTTTCAGCATAAGAGAGTTTAAGTTTGATTCATGTAGGATTAGATACAAGTTTTAAGTGAGTACATGAGATTTAACTCTTGAAATTTGGCCTGCACATAGGAATCTTACCAATTGGATCAGCAACAACAGTTAATGCTGTTGTTGCTATGCACTTTTCTAGTTTCCTTTGAGAATTCATTATTAGAAGTTAGGGTTTAGAATTAAGCATTTTAGTAGATTTCCATTAGTTTTACAAGATTAATCTCTTATATTTCATTTTAAGCTTTCAATTCTAGCTTATATTTCCTGCAAAAGTAGCATGATAGCAGCAGACTAGATTCTAGTTTATTTTCTTGTGATTTTCATTTCTAGTTGAAATTGATAAAAACCTTTTATCTAGGTTAGTTTTAAATCCATAGTATAGCTTATTTCCAAATTTTCAGCTTTTAGGATTTAGATTTCAGCTTATTAGCTTATTAGAAAAAGCTTAGATTCAGCTTTAAGCTTGAACCTTTAACTTTTCAATAGCAAATGCCTTGTTATTTTTGTTAACTAGCAGCTTATTTCTTTTTGGATATCCTTAGTACACATCTCAATCTCCATATAGCTTCTTCTGATTTTCATTTTCATTTAGGAATAAGCTAGAAATAAGCCAAAACTTAAAAAGATAGGAAAAGTCTTTGTTTCTGTAACAGTTTCAAAAAGCTAGTTTTTTAGCTTATTCTGTTGTTTAAAGTAGTAAGTGTCTTTATTAAAGTTGTTTAGAATAAGCTCTTTAACAAATTTGTAGTTTTGAGTTTTAGCTGAATCTCAATTTTTAATAAGCCAAAAATAAGCCATAGCGTAGGGTTTGTTTTGTACTTTTCCAATAGTATAGGGTTACCCGTTTACATTAGAGTGTAACTTTTCAGTAGTTACACCGCCTACCCTTTTCTTTCTTTTATTTCAATTTTTACCCTGTCTTTTTAGAATAATAAAATAGTTTTTAATAATTTTGAAATTAGTTTAAATAAAATTAGGGTTTAGTTTTAATTGACAAAATTAAGGTACAATTAGGGTATAAAAATTAGGGCTTTTTATGCCATTCGATTTCTGCACCTTTCTAGTGTATAAAAACAATTTTTCCTTATTTTTCCAGTTTAATTTGTATTTTCTAGGAATTAAAATAGGTTTTAAGTAATTTCTTTTTCTTTAATAAATCATAGAAAATAGAAAAATAGTTGAAAATTTTTAATTCTTTTTGTGAAAATTTTCTTTTTAAATCTAGTATTTTTGAAAAATAAAAGTAGAATTTTAGTTTTAATTTTTAGAAAAAGTTTATTTTTAGTTAATTCATTTTTCTTAAAAAATTCATAGAAAATTCAAAAATAGTTAAAAAATTCTAATTCTTTTTCCTAAAATTTTCTTTTTAAATTTGTGATTTTTAGGTATAAAATTTGTTAAAAGTAGTGCTTTAGATTTTAAATTTCAGTTTTAGCTCACGTTTTTAATTTTCGTGTATTAAAATTTCGTGCTAGTTAATTGTTTTTAGTTTGTGCTATTAAATTTGTAGTGTAATTCAAAATTCAAAAATCCTTTATCAATTCTTGACTGTATCGATTCTCCAGCACAGCCTCGTTGGGGATAAACGACCCGGGAACATTCTATACTACTTCTCGGTATTATTGATTTTGTCTCTAGACTATCCTTACTATATATATTTTATATTTTATTATATATTATATGGTATCTGTTTTAGTGAAAGTTTGCCACAATAGAGATATATACTATACCAACACAGGCCAAATCAACACCTGCTTTTCAAATGCCTTGTCTACCAGCCGCTGATACGTGGCTCTCAGCGTTCTTGAGACCGAACGGCATTTTAGTGTAGCAATAAACTCCATGAGGGGTATGGAAGGTCATTTTCTCTTCGTCCACTTCCGCCATTTGTATCTGATGATAGCCCTTGTATGCGTCCAAGAAGCACTTGAAAGGGTAATCGCTGAGGGATTCGACATTCCAATCAATCTCCGAGAGGAGGTAACAATCCTGCGGGCAGGCCTTGTTTAGATTCGTGAAGTCCACGAACATTCTCCAGCTGCCGTCATGCTTTTTTTACCATGACTGGGTTAGGTAACCAATCGTGGTAGTAGACTTTGCGCATAATCCCTGCTTTCACTAGCTTCTGTACCTCTTCTTGGATGGCCTTGGTTCGTTCCGGAGCTTGGCCCCTCTTTTTCTGTTGGACCGGGGGTATCCGTCCCAGATATTGAGTCTGTGTTCGGCTATCTGCCATGGTACCCCTGTCATGTTGGACGGCTGCCATGTAAATATATCTAGATTCCTCTTCAGGAGCGCACATAGTGTCGTCCGTCCTTCAATGGATAACGTTCCTCCCAAAGCAACCTCTTGGTCCGGAAAGTCATGATGTATTGCTACCTTTAAATTTTTCTGACCTCCTTCAATCTTTTTTATGGAGTCTTTTGAAGTTGCCGTGATGGTAGCGCACTCGTTTGGCGTCAGGATAGTACTACGGATAGTCACTACTCCACCATTTACTGGGAACTTGAGCATTCCATGAGCCATGGATGGTACTACTTGGATTTCTCTGATCCCAGGTCTCCCAATGATGCCATTGTACGGTGATGGTGACCTTACTATCATAAAATTTATCCATGCTTTTGTGAAGTGCTCTGATTCTCCTATAGTTACCAACAGCCTTAGTTGCCCCAGCGGCCATATAGTTTCCCCATTAAAGCCGGTTAGGGATGTGGTGGCAGGAACCATTTGACTCTTAATCTCTGGTCAGAGCTGGTTGAAGCAATGTTCGTAAAGAACTTCCATCGAGGAGCCTCCGTCCACATACATACGGTGAATCGCGTATCCTCCGATTTCTGCTTCTATGACCAATGGACCTTCTGTTCCCTTGTTGGCAGACAACGGAGGGAATGTGATCTCATTTACATGAGCAAAACTCAACGTCACCTTCTGTCGAGTCACCTTATGCCACAACTGTATCATATAGATGGCCGTAACTTTTTCTTTGACCGGGGCATCCTTTTTTCCATTATTTTGCTTTATCTTTGTCCTGCCTGATTTCTTTGATAAT
>BQNB010046006.1:0-43962 GCA_026074375.1 Tanacetum coccineum | reverse complement strand
AATTAATTACATGTTATATGATCCTCTATTCGCTTCCGCACGTTTACTTTGATGTTATTATTTATTATGAATGTCATGTATGTTAAATTCCATCACAAACAACATTACATACAAAGTCACCAAAGCAATAAGTACGCCTAGCCTGACATTGACATAAGCGGGGTGTCGTAATCCACAACCAATTTCTCTAACTTAGGCTTGAAGTATATGCATTTTCTGCGCCAAACAGCCATCCAACAGAAAACACAGATAGTTCGATATACTCTCTTATTTGTTTTTATGCAATCGTAGAAGACAGTATTGTAAAAAAGTTACATGATTGTGTACATACCTTACTTGTAGAACTTATCTTACTGATAACAGGTTTGAAGTCTTTTGTTCGCTGAGGCTCAGATATGCAAGCACATAAATGTTACAAAAGACACGCATTGGCTGACGTGGCTGCCCCGCCAATGTACGGCTGTCCGTAAACAACATTCCTAAAAAAACAAATGCAAAAAGTTCATCATCATAGCCAGTTTTTCCTTACGCTGCAAGTATAAGGATCCAGTTGAACCCCATACATCAAATTGCAACACAAAAACGAACAGTAGCAAACACACACCGGCACACTCGTATTTTTCAACAAGGTATACAGGTATGGCAGTAAACAAACCAAATTAGGAAGGTCTGCCCCGCCAGAACGCGGGTCTACTCTCGCCCATTACCCGGTAACCTTTTTTGTCTCATAAAAGTGAATGCACAGACATGTTAAATCATCCTATTTACAAAGCAAAAAAAAAGCTATACGCAACAACCCATTTATGACAGCCGATAGCACACGAAAAAAACACCAACCCAAACAACCTGTCACTTGTTGCTGATTTCACCGTAACATTATTTCACAGGGATCCGAACCCGCCATGGTTGAAGACGCACCAAATCGAGAAAGTCTGCCATGCCAATATATGGATATAGCTGTAAACTAACCAAATTCGGAAGGTCTACCCCGCCAAGACACAGGTCTAACTCAAAATCAACAAAATAGAAATTTATATGGCAAAAAAAAACAAGTAAGAAAAACAACCTGCAATCTCTTTGGTTTCTACGTGTACCTGTGATTCCGCCAACTTTTTCTTCGTAAATGCGGTATACTTAGAGTTTACTTCAATTGTGACTGCCATACACAAAACAAACCCATATTAATATAAAACAATTACTTCAGAATGAACATGAACCTTAGCACATGCAATGCCTTTAATTTCATACTTCTCGTTATTGCTTAAATTTAAATTTGATAGCATCACTATTTTTATTAAACTCAACTCCACGAATAGAAAGCCTAAACCTGTTTCATGGACACACTAAGGGTGGCAGTAAGCCATTTTTTTAATACCAGAATAAAATATTTCAACAGCCTCCCTTTTGATCTATATATGTTATCGTTGTTCGTTTATCCACATAACTAAATGGCGGGAACTTTACGTTGGTGATTCCTGCTCTTTCTTGTATTTATAAGACAATCATCGGTTGTTGTTACTAATATTGAACACTTGCTGATATTTTTCGTAGAGCATTACCTCTGTGAGATCAGCAAGCATTCCTGCAATGCAAGCATCAATTACATTATGATTCTCGACCATTGAAGCCCTTGCTTGCATTAGTATCGTCGCATGAACAGCTACAGGGCATCTTATAGACAATGAAGCACCTGGTACATTCAGCAACCAACTTCACTTTCAACTTTAGTCTGTTCACCTGAATTTACACATACATTTATTATTGTGAGCTCCATCCGCAATGCTGATACATGTGAGCAGGGTTCTAAAAGGCCCGTCATGGCCTCGCTAAGGCCTCGTAAAGGCGTGAGGCGTGACCTACACGCTACGTAATAGACCAAGGCGTAAGCTTAAGGCTTGACGTGAGATGAAAAGTGAAAAAAACATGATAAAGCGCGATAAGACATGATGTGTATAGGCTTTTTTGAATTCAATTTCGATAAAAATCGTTTTTTATATAGAAGTGAAAAAGATTGCATACAAAGATAATTTCTGACTTTATTCCTTATGTATGACACTTTTTGTAAACTCAATATATTTCAAATATAATATAAATATACAAATTTATAAATATTTTCATATTTTTTGCCGCTTTAAGTCACGCTTTAAAAAACGTCATGACTCACCATGGCTTTTAAGGCGTGAGGCTTGGTCATGCCGTCACGCCACGCCTGACGCTATTTATAACCTTGCATGTGAGAGAAGTAAAACAGGGAGTAACATTTATTGTATACTAACCAAAGTTATTCAATCATTTTAGCAAAATTTTCGTATTTAACCAAACTAATTAATAATAGCACGGTCTTACATAGAGTTCATTTAACAAATGCATATAATACATCCTAATTTATCAAATTGAACTAACGTTTGATAGAATGAAAAAATATAGAGTGAAATCACTTGAATATATATAGCATTTCTATGAAACATATGTTGTGTAATGTGCGTATATACATATAGCTTAATCTCAATATAAAGACATTATAAATCCAAACGAAAGGTATCACCGTATTACCTTGTTTCTTGATAAGAAGCATAAGCAACGATGACATGAGCCCATCTCACCACTTTACATAAAATCCACCGGCAACTTCTTTGAATTTCAATCCCCTGCTAGCTCTTTGATGCCTTCCGTTGGTTTACAACCTAAATTCAAAAACCCGCAAAAAACCTCAAATTACACATTAGAATCATCACTCTATCAACATATTTCTAAAGGACTCCAACAATTTCAACAAAATCATCTAGAAACTAAACATCATGTAAAATGAATACACTTTTAGGAAACATAAATAAACCATAATTCATAAATTTCTAAACATAAAAAACACATACCTGTAATCATATCCGCGGATCTAAAATCCAAACAACGAACTTATCTTCATCTTGTTTACAACCTAAAATCAAAACCCACCAAAAAACCCCAAATTTGACATTAAACAATGTATAAAAAACCAAATTCACCTTGAGTGATTTAGGTTTGATTCTTGTGATTGTTGCTTCTACCTTATCTGCTTCAGCGTGTTCTCCCCCCAAAACGCGTCTGGAATTAAAACCCCTAAAATTTGCCAAAAAAATAATAGATTGTAAATTATTAGATAAAAAATAGGGTTATTGTCTACCTCACACTTACAAATTGATGGTTGTAACTTTCTTCAATGGGAGCTTCGATCTTCAGTTTGTCAAACGTTTTTTTGATTTTGCGGTGAATTTTTCATGTGTCATAGTCGAGAGAGAAAACACATAGATGCTTTAGGTTGTGTGTGTGTTTTTAGGTGTATATGTTGGAAAGAAAGAAGAACACGTGTCCCTGAGTTAAGGTACATGTTCTGTTATCAAATAAAGGTTTTCTTAATAAGGATGGGTTACAGGTTTTACACATAATGAGAGATAAAAAACTAATATAATTAGATTAAAAAACTCAAATGACTGTAGATCTCTGAGTATGTACTATAGCTGTGTGAGAAGCAGCTTTTCGTAGAAATAGTATATTGTATAATGCTTAATGCATCGTACGCCTAATAGGGAAAGTATAGCTGGACAATTATTTTGAAAGAAAAAATTGCAATGTTTATATTACAGTATAAGTTGATTTATGAGAAGGAATGATCAGTTACCTTTGTTAGTGTTTGAGTTTAAAGTACGGTATAAGTCGATCAATGACAGCCAATGCTTACATAAACTGAGATGATGATGATGATCAATGGTATGTGAAATACAAAGGTATAATGGACATTTCAAATTTATATTATAATTATAATATATTGTGCGATTTTTAATATATTAAAAAAACATTATTTAGATATATATATATATATATATATATATATATATATTGTAGAAACCAAGATCTGGACTCAACTAGGGTATAATAACAATGATCAACACACAACGAAATAATAATTGAGAACAAGATCAAAGTTACTAATAAGGTTTTCTTTATTGAACATAATAAAGAAAACTACTATTACTACTACACTACACAAGCTCTACTCGTTTTTAGGACTTCATGGAGAAGTCTGCTATGAATGGATGGATTGTAACCTAGACGCTTATCTATCCTCTTTATAAAGTAGAGGATGGTTACAAACCCTAGCTTACTAACAAAAGCTAACTATTACATAATTGTCCATCATTGTTTTTTCTTTATTCATTAGTCTAAAAGGTTTTGAAATCTTCAAATCTGTTAATTCCCAACAATCTTCCCCTATTTGATCTTACAAAACAACTGCCATGAAGAACAATGCTAAAACATGTCATCACAATAATAGCCTGACATCCATAAATATTCTTCCCCTTTTTTGTAATCATCTAATAGGGTGGGGGTTGGCGGTGTGTGAGTGCGTGGGGTTGCGTGTCCGGGTTTGGGTGGTGTCGGCTGGAGTGGGGCAGGTCTTGTGCAAACTCGTAAACGACTTCCCCTCAAGTGATGAATGTAGATGATAAGTATTAAACAATAAGCTTCCCCTTAAAAGTTACTAACCATCTGCGTGAATCATGAACTCAGTAGCATAGATCATCTCTCTTTTAGTGCGAAAATGACATGTCTTATTACAATATCATGTAACAAAATGTCTTTGGATAATTCTTGTAGTCAATCTATGCATTGGCGATTTCATGCAATCGACGATGTCTCGGTGAGCTCAGACGCGATCAACCAGAAACCACTCAATGCTTATGATCTTTGAATTTTGTGTATGATCATATCATGAACTGTTTTGGTATCTATGCCCCTCCAAAATATTTGTTAAAAAGCTCGAGCACGGAACTGTTCAATCATGAATCATATCATGCACTGAATCCTCCAAAACAAACTTACACATCATCATTGTTCAGATCATAGGGCCGTTCTGAATGAGGACCTATATATACTAGCAGCAATAACAAACAATATCGAACAAGGCAAGCAAAAGAAACCATAAGAAGACCAGCAGGAATCCACAAGGATACCAGCAGGAAACCATGAACTACCAGCATGAACCATGACCAACAATCAGCAGGGAACATGATGAAACCAGGCAATGAACAAGAGACAGTAGGAATTACGAATGTGATCAGAACAAAGGAAGCTCTGCACGCTACATGTACTCAGATTCAGCCTAGCAAGAATATATGGGAAGATTATAATTCCTTAAATTCTGGTACATTCCACAAATCAATCCCATAAAGCTCAGGAAGTAATTTTGGGGAAAATATACAATCCCTAACCAATCAGGGATTTATATTAAAACATTATTCTTTCCCAAACTCGACTTATCATCATAACTGCTTACAATCTCGTGAATTCATTAACCAATTGCTAATAATCACGTAGCGCCCAGGTACATTCCATATGATAGCAGATTCAAACCACGCTCGCTCACTAAACAGACGCAGCCATCATTCACACATACGACACATATCCTTTAACAACCTGTTGCGATCTTTTCTTTTAAACTGTGTGTTCTTTTGTAACTACGACCTCCTGTGCAGTTATCACACGTACACCAGCAGCCTATTAAAGTAGATTAAAGTATCCAGACGAACGCCTTAAATGTGTCACAAAATCATGCAAAAATCTTATCAAAAACAGCATCTCCTTCCTCTCCCATATGCTTGAGCGACACATGGTTTGTCACTGTTTTGTCGCTAATCAGTAACATAGCTATTGCAAAACTGTTAGATTTGTTCCCTATCATCCTTCAGCGACACTTTTTTTTATAGCAAAAGCTGTTCGCTCAATTCATGGATCCTGCGTTCGAACAAGATATGAAGCATTAAATATACCATTCATGATCACGTCATCAGATCAGATCAATTCCATTTAGAGCCTTCATGTGTCATTACTGCGGCTGCCTTTAAACAAAAATTAGGCGTCGCGCGCATCGCTCTCTCTCTACACTCTAATTGGCCAATACGCCTTTTTATTAAAAATGACAGAAAATAATTTTACAATTAAAAACCATATCAACCTAGATCGACGAGTACGGAAGCTCTGATTACCACTTGTAAGAACAGCAACCAAGATCTGGGATCTCTACTAGGTATTATATAACAATGATCAAAACACAAAGCGGAATCAATAATTGAGGAAACAAGATCAAGTTTTATTAATAGTTTTCTTTATTGAACATAATAAAGAAATCTATTACTACTACATTACACATGCTCTATGCGTTTTTCAGACTCTCATTGGAGGAAGTCTGCTCATGAAAGGATGGATTGTCCACCCTGACGCCTATCCTCTTTTATATAGTAGAGGCATGGTTACTAACCCTGCTTACTATCAAAGTAACTATTACATAATTGGTCCTTCATTGTTTTTCTTCTTTCTTCATTTCGTCTAAATGGTTTTTGTAATCTTTCAAATCTGTAATTTCAAACATATATATTATACTATATATATATATATATATAATATTTATTATATATATTATATATATATATATATATATATATATATATATATATATATATATATGGCATTTTTAAAGCTTTGTAAGGATATATATGCAATTTATGAGCTTTGGTTGGATATATACACAACTTTAATCAAGGCTGTCAAGATCGAGATCCTATCTAAGATCGTTTTTGACTTTGCAAGATCAAGATCGTAAAATCCTACAAATTTGTCATGTTTTGTAAATAAAGGATAAACGAGTCAAATTGTTTTGAATTTCTACTCAACATAAAAAATAAATTCATATAATATCCTCTTGAAATGTCAATGTTCAAATTTCAAACACCAAAATAATAGTAAAACACAAAAACAATTCAAGTTTCAATCATTACTTTAGCGATTTAGTGGAATAAGATTATATAACACGAGTCATAAACGTCTCAAAACATACGAACCATAATACCAAAAATATTCATATTTTCATATGTAAATCACCACTAATAAAATAATAATTTTTGAACGACTTTTTCATTAGAACAAAACTAGCAAGGTGCTAGTTAAAAAAATTACAAACAATTCATACAAGAGTATATTGGATCTAGTATCCAATCATTCCAATTTAGTTTTAATATTTTGTTTCGATGTAGAATCCAAGAGCGAGATAAGACTTTTATCTCATCGGCTAAAGTATCTTTTCTTGGAGGCTTCAAGTCAAAGCAAACACGGTTACGATACCTCCAAATAACCCAAGTCGTTGTTTGGATCACCACGTCACTAATCAATCTATTATATTAAGTTGCACATTAATCTATAATAGACACATGTAAGTGAATACTTCATAGAATAATGATTTTGATAACTTGAACACTTGTATATCTGTATATGCGAGCACTGGTAACATGATCGAACTTGAGACTCATTAACTTGTAAAATATAACCAATTGTCTAATTAAAAAACATTAACATGTATACAAGTATGCTATAACCTAAAAGTTTATAATATCAATAACAAATATATCAAGTATGTTAATGTAGCCAAATCTTTGACTCGAGTGATGAGAAAATATATCAAGAAACATTAACATGTATACAAGTATGCTATAATCTAAAAGTTTCAACATGATATGTTATGTTGACCAATCATATGCAAGTTAAATTGTAAATAATCACTACTACATATAAAGCAAAAACATATCTCTCTCCTCATTAAATGCATACAAAATTTTAAGTAATATAAATTTTAAAGCTTATGGTACAAGTATTAAATACATAAAAACTTAATTTTAACTTATACAATTTATAAAGCTTATGTACATCTCTCTCTCTTATTAATTATTAAAAATTTCTTTAAGTAATACATATTTATATGCACATTATCCAAGTTAATATAGCACGTCAGTTACAAAACTTGAATTGAATGTTGTCATTATGATCATACCACTATCAATTCTAAAGTGTTGTTTGCATAAGTGAATTTTCTAATTCGGCGTTTCGTCCATAATACCATTATCGAAATTAAAAACTAAAAATGCAAAAACGTGATTTTTTTTCAAAGATATTATTCACAAACTTTTCGTTTAAGTCACTTTTTGAAAGATATAATTCACACACTACTACTCCATTCAAGTTTTTGCAAGTTACATAAACTAGACTTGTACTCATGCATAGTGACGGAATTTTATAGCGATATATAGTTATAATTGAGATATCGTGATTAAGTGTTTCGTGTAATGTTATTGAAATATGGACCAGGATTGAGATGAATTTATAAAATAAGAAGAAAAAAGAGAGATAAAAGTTGTGTATGATGAATTTGTAAAGAGAAGACAAATTAAAGCTACCATGCATAATTCATAGGATGAATTTGTGAACCAATAAATAAGATATGAGTTCAGAATTTGGTCCACTTTATTATTCGCTACCATTTTCATTATAAATACCTTTCACCGCCTAATTATTACAACATTTGTAATACTACTTACTATCATTTTCGTATCGTCATTACATCTTGATGCACATGTACTTGACATTTTGATATGAAATGGTGTCCGATAAAGTTATTTCTTAAAATTTTCGTCATGTGGAAAGTCGTTATCACGAAAAACATGTAATCAAAAAATATTGCTTGCCAAAACTATTGATTATAGGATACATGCCGCCGCATCGCGTGGGTACCCTGCTAGTTTTCTTTTAATCAAAATTAAGGGCCCATTTGTTTTTTCACTTCTCACAATACATACAACATTATCCTTCATGTTGAAACCAAACTTTAGAGGATATTTTTCACTTACTTATTACTTTTCTTTTTGGGCTTAAGCAAGAAGTGATTGGCTAAAAGATAGAAAAAAGTAAAATCAATATGGGATTAGGTAAACTCGGATTGTGTCACGATCCAACGATCTTACTTACGATACTACCCAACATACGATCATATGCCGATACTACACGATTTTAGCTTGTAGCCACGTAGGATCGTACGATCTTACGAGTTTACTCGCTATCTTGAGAGCTTTAATTTTAATCTTATGGAGGAATATATATATGCAACTCTCCGCTAGCGTACATGATGGGTGCCTTTTTAGCTAGGCTTGACGCTTTGTTACCCTTGTTGCAAAAAGCGCATTATGATTTTAAAATGAATGCATTATAGATGCTTTTGCATAAAATGTTAGAGTTGATAGGACATGAAAGTAAAGTGTGTTTCGCTAAGAACAAGTATCTAAGTGAAGAATAATATACAGATAAACTCTCTCTCTCTCTCAACCAACTTTCCCGCCTTTTCTTTTCCACCATTAAAAACAATAAAAATATTCTTTGCTAATAATCCAACCGTCAATTCATCGTGATTTTTACATATTTGCGATCCTTTAATCAGTCTGATCACAACGATAGTGTTTTTAGGCTGATTTACTGGTTTGATTTTGAGTAATTAAAAACAACACTTTCTCGCCAAAAGTAGTTTTTGATTCTTGAGGTTATTCGCAATACTGTGAGTGTTAATGATGATTTGATGTGTGTTTGGATTGTGTGCTGAGTCGATTTTGTGCTTTAATTGAAATTTTTGAACGAATTATAATTATCCCCAATTTTTGTAACCCTAATTGATCACGAGATCAAAAAGAAATCCAAAAAATCCCCAAAACCTTAAGGATTATGTTCATAGCGTCAATAATACAAAAAATAAGAAGGCAAATGGTCCTTTGAAAAAGACAAATAAGAATGGTAATCAAAATGTGAGTGAAGGAAAATCAGGGGGAAAAAGTGGGAAAAAGGATTGGGAAAGGAATATGGAAAGTGATAATGATAAGGAAGATAGGGTGGAGATTGAAGAGGTGAATGGGAATGATAGATTTGATGGAGATTTGTGTGGTGATCAGTTTCCTCCAATCATTGATCAAGTGGTGAATAATGAGAAAGATGGTATTCAGGGTTGTTTGGATGATTCAGAGTATAATGGTAAAGGGGAGGATGATGATATTAAGTTAAAGTCTCCAGAAAACGGCCCCCTTAAACACTGGGCGGCCCCCTTATATATATGGGACCGCCAGTCCTTTAAGGGACCGCCAACAGAAGGTCACGAATTCTCCACTGTGACCTCCTTATTTTCTGTGCAGTTGACCACTATCTCATCTAGGCCTAGCTAATTTCTGTTTTTGATAAACATACTTTGGAATCAAAATTTTCTAACCTCATGCTTTACTACTTCAATCTATCTCTTCCACCTTAAATTATGAACAATCTTCATCACCTCATTCATCCTCTTCACCTCACTCTACCATGACTTCCACCAATGCCTGCTCATCCAATCCTTCCAATAAAATCAAACTCACCATAATCCCTCCTAGACAATTATTTGTCAATATTTTCTAGTGATGAAGAAGTGACAACTACACCCTCTCCCATTACTACTTCTTCTTCTCCAAGTGATCCTAATGCACCATCAAAAACCGCATCTACAAAAGAAACCACCTCAAGTCATGAAAACAATTCATCCTCCTTTCAATCTAAGCTACAATTATCACCAACTCTTTCAAATGAACCAACCTCTCCTCAAACTCAAAATCCTTTTCTACAAAACCTATTGGATGTTCCTCCAAGACCCTCTAATCCTCAACCTATCCAAACCATCTCCCTATTGGATATCACACTCTCATTATCACCAATCACACCTCTTGAAATTCCATCAAGTCCACCATCACCTCAACCTCCTATCATGGGACATCCACTTTACTACAACTATCATGACTATCATGGATCAACTTGTGTTTGTTGTTTCCACAACCTTAACCTCTACTTGAACCTTCAAGATGAAATGAACATTATGTTTGCTCATCTTGAATACCTTATAACAACCGCCCTCAGAACTCACTTTCCACATCTACCTTAAATTTCTCTCTTCTAAAAGACCTAATAATGGAAAACCTAAGACCATTTTGTCTCAAAATCATGCCTATGAATCTTCTAGGATAAATGTTTTAGCTTATGCTCACCCATGCTCTAATTATCTTATGTTAGGTTATGTTTGTGTTGTGATGTAATTTTATGATTATGTATGCTTGTATTCTCATATATTGTCCTTGTGACTATATATGGTTTATTTATGCATTTGAATGAACTTTAGTTATGCTTCTAAATGTGTGGATTGAATCCTTAAGATATTTGTCATGCTATGGTTGTTTGCTCTTGTACCTCTAATCTTGTTTTGTAGCAAACAAATTATCGTAAGATCGATCCCTTGGTGCCCCGAACAAGGGGGAGCTTACATCAAGGGGGAGTCTTTAATCGTCGACTTCTTTCTCTCTACTCAACTCGACGATCAACCTTTTTGGATTCGACAAAAAGGGGGAGAAGTAGAATTAAACTCATTAATAATTTATAAACCTTTAAATTTTATACTAAATGAGTTTATATTTTGTCATCATCAAAAAGGGGGAGATTGTTAATACAAATAATGTCCAAAAACGTTATTTATATTTTTCGACCTCTCAATGTTTTGATAATAACAAAATGTGAAAACGTTTACGATAAAATTAAACGTTTATAAATTAATAATCATAAAATTCTATTTCTATGATTAATCACTTAAGGTATGGATAAACAAATCATTAAACATGATTAGTGATCAAGAAAATAATTTTTTCTTAAATCTTATACTTCCACAAAAATGTTTTTATAAAAATATAAAAACAAATTATTTATTAATTAAAAGAAATGTTTTATTAAAAACATAAAATTTGAATTTCAAATTTTCCCCCCAAAATGGAAGGTTCCATAACAGATACAACCTTCACCACAAAAGGACAAAAAAGGGAGCGGAGTCTAGTGGCGGCCCCCTTATAGGGGCGGCGACCCCCTTATATATAAGGGGCCGCCGGGACCGCCACCAGCAACGGCTACTTTTTTGTCCCCTATAAATACTGGGCCACCCATTTCAAAATCAGACTTCCTCTTGCCAAAAATTCTATCAGATCTAGTTTTCTCTCTTCTTCCTTTCTTTCTAAAACACATATCTTGATCACTAACATACCTTGATTTTGTTTCAAGTGATTAATTCTTTCTTCCTCCCTTCTTCACCTTCTAATCAAGTGCAAGAGAAGAACAATCGTATTCTTCTACATACGAATTGTTATCAAGTGATCTTTCTCTCTTCTCTTCTTCAAGATCACAAACATTCATTAGATTTATTTTGTGTTGTTGTATTAATTGGATCAAGTGTAGATCCAAGTGTGTAGATTGTATATTGGTGTGATTTGGATTGTGTGTCAATCCAAGAGTGTAGATCTTGTGAGTGTTTGAAGACTTAGTGAAGTCTTAGATTGGTTCTAGCTAAGATTAGGACTCGACATCTAGCTTAGTGTCGGAAAAGAAAGTAAGCGACGTGTAAACGGTTTTCTCCGCCTAAAGGGAGCTTGTTGACATAGTGAAATCTCGAGTGGAGTGCTCGGGGAGTGGAGTAGGAACGAAGAGGTGCTTCGTTGCCGAACCACTATAAATCTCGGTGTCTTGGTTTGATCGTTTCTTTCTTTATCTCTTTACTTATTACTTGCATTATTAGATAGTTTAGTTGTGATTCATATTGTTGGTTGATTGACATACATCTCGAATCAAACTATTTCATAAGCAAACTTTTAAAACGCTAATTAACCGGTAAAACTATTCAACCCCCCTTCTAGTTTCTATAATTGGTATCAGAGCAAGGTCACTCAAGATTTTTAAAATATATTGTATTTTAAAGCTTGGATCGATCTATGGATTCCGACAAATATCTAGAAGGGCAATCTATGCAAAGACCACCACTTTTTGAAAGCGATAGTTTTATTTATTGGAAAAATAGATTCGAGACATATGTTAAATCAAAAGATCTAGATCTTTGGCATGTTATTACCAATGGTGATTTTCAACCTATTATTCAAAATCCGGAAACCAAACTTGATGAGGTTATCCCTTTTGAAAAACAAACGGATGATCTTAAGAAAAGGCTTGCAAAAAATAATGAAGCCAAAATGGTTATTTACAACGCTTTGCCTAGAAAAGAATATGAACGAATTTTCATGTGTAATACGGCAAAAGAAATTTGGAAAACCTTGTTAATCACCCATCAAGGTAATAGTCAAGTCAAAGATAATAAGATCGACCTTTTGGTCCAACAATATGAACAATTCGTCATTTCCGAAGACGAATCTATAGATAATGCTTTTGCTAGATTTAATACTATTATTACTAGTCTTAAAGCTCTTGATGAAGGTTATTCTAGTAAGAACTACGTAAGGAAGTTTCTTAGGGCTCTACATCCTAAATGGAGAGCAAAGGTCACGGCAATTGAAGAATCAAAAGACTTGACATCACTATCTCTTGATGAGCTCATTGGAAACCTCAAAGTCCATGAGATGATCATCAAGAAAGATTCCGAAATAGTCAAAGCAAAAGTTGAAAGAAAATCTCTTGCATTAAAGGCTAAGAAAGAATCTAGTGATGAAGAGTGTTCGACTTCCGGTAGTGAAGACGAAGAGTATGCCATGGCGGTAAGAGACTTCAAGAAATTCTTTAAGAGAAGAGGTAGATTCGTGAGACAACCTCGGAACGACAAAAAGACGTTCCAAAGAAGCCGTGATGACAAGACCGGTAAAAATGATAGAAAATGTTTTAGATGCGGCGACCCGAATCATCTTATTGGAGAATGTCCAAAACCACCGAAAGACAAGAACCAAAGAGCCTTTGTCGGAGGTTCTTGGAGCGATAGCGGTGATGAAGATGATGAGAAGGTCAAAGACGAAACATGTCTTGTAGCTCATGCATCAAGTGAGGTATGTTCCGAATCCTCTTACTTTAGTGATGAAAACTCATCAATTGATGATATAACTTTAGACAATGAATATGATAAATTATGTAAAATGAGTCTAAAGATAATCACTAAAAACAAAAGACTAAAAGCCACTAGAAATAACTTAGAAAATGAGCTTAGAGAACTAAAAGATAAATTATCCATATTCGAGAAAAACAAGGGAGTTGATCTCGAATGTGCAGTGTGTCATGTACTCAAAATTGAGAATGAAAAACTCAAAGATGAATCCACTAGATTAAATAAATTTGAAAAGAGTACACATTGCTTGAATGAAATGCTAAGAAATCAAAAACCCTCCGGTGATAAATTAGGTTTAGGGTTTAATTCATTTGAAGCATCATCTAGTGGAACAAAGGAAATAAAATTTGTAAAAACTCAGAAAAAGGCGTCCTCTGATGGAGGTCCCTTAAATAGGGACGGCCCCATAAACATGGGCGGCCCCCTTAATGTTCAGGCGGCCCCCAAAGTAAATAAGGGACCGCCACCAGAGACACCAATATCTGAGAAAAGTGTTTCTTTTCAAAAATCTATTTTGGGTCCTAGACCAAAACACATAATTGTAAACAAAGTTAAAGTTCCGGTAGCTAGTGACAATGAAGTCAAACAATTTTATAAACCATTGTCAAAACCCGGAGTTGGATTTTCAAAACAAAACTTTAGATCAAAAACTCCACCTCCTAGAAGAGTCAATAATAATTATTCTCGTCCTAAAACACCGCAACCAAGAAGACATGTTGGTCATCAAAACCAACCTCATGGCTTTCCTGTAACTTGGAACAACTTTCCACGACAAAGTTACATGCCATGGGAAATGTATCTTCCATTCTCACATCCTAACCAATTGCATCAAATGCAAGGGATGTTTGGCACTAACAACTTTGGACCCATGAGATATTGGGGACCAAATGTTTGAGTTATTGTCTTATATAAATAGATATGCCTTGGAGTCGATTTGGAACCCGATGAATGGATCAAGGATAGCGGATGCTCCAAACATATGACGGGTAACCGAAAGCTCTTCTCCACTTACAAGGCATACAATGGAGGTAATGTCGTTTTTGGTAGTAATCTTCGCGGTAACATCATTGGCAAAGGTACGATTTCTAATGACTCTCTCAAAATAGATAATGTAGAACATGTTGATAACTTAGGATTTAACTTGCTTAGTATAGGACAAATATGTGATAATAAGTGCAAAGTAATTTTCTCTAAACATGATAGTGAAATCACTAGGAATGGTAAAGTCATAGGTAGAGGTATTAGGAAGAAAGGCTTATATGTGATGAAATTAGGAAATAAGCCTAAGGATCAAATGTGTCTAGCAACGATTGATGAAAATTCCACCTTGTGGCATAGAAGATTAGGTCACGCAAATATGCGTCTCATTCAATCGTTAGCATCTAAGGAATTAGTTAGAAACTTACCTAGACTTAAGTTTGATCAACATTTTTGTGATGCTTGCAAAGTTGGTAAACAAGCTCATGCTAGTCACAAAGCTAAGAATTTGGTCTCAACGACTAGATGCTTAGAACTCCTCCACATGGATCTTTTTGGTCAAGTTGAGAATAACCATCTGCCTTGTCAATTCCCTTACCATCACAGACAACTTGAATTAGAACGTCCAACTATAATTCAAAAATTTAAATTGCTTCATGAAAACATTATACAACGGTAAACTAATTATTTTAGAGGGTTTTAAATATCGCCGATTATATAGCTTGATACTAACCCGACCTTCTTTAGCATAAACAACGTTTCCTTCGTATACATCATTCGGCTGTTAAGGAAATAAATTTAATTTAATTGGTGAAAACATTATAAAAGGGCCTCAATCATAATGGCGTGGTTGAAATGGAAAAAATAGGAACTTCAAGAAATGAGTAGAAAACTATGTTGAACGGATCAACATTACTCCCAAAAGTTTTGGTGTAATGCCGTAGATACTAACAACAATATATACTTAGACTGATCTCTAATTAGAGCCTTTCCTGGAAATAAACACCTTATGAAAATGTGAGAGGTAGGAAACCTACTCTTGATTATTTTAGAGTGTTTGGAAGCAAGTGCTTCATTCTAAAAAACACTAAGATTACCTTACCAAAAGTACGACCCAAATGTCTTACCAAAAGGTGTATTTCTAGGTTTAACGCCCAAAATAGTAAAGGCCTTATATCAATTTTAATAAACACACTAGGAAAATCGTAAGAATACTCACTTGACATTGGATGAAACTCCTCCACCTGCTAAGACATCACCCTTGGTGGATGATGACCTAGATGAAGAAGAAGCTATTAGGGAAATCGAAAAGAAAAATCTAGAAAACAATTTTGAGGATGAAACACTAGAGATTGATGAAGTAGTCAATATTAAGGAATCTAGGAACCATCCCTTAGAAAATGTCATAGGAAACCTTAACCAAAGAACCCTTAGATCACAAGCCCAAAACCAAAGCAACTTTTATTGCTTCATTTCTACCATAGAACCTAAGAATGTAAATAAAGCCTTAGGAGATGAAAGTTAGATAGTCGCCATGCAAGAAGAATTAAATCAATTCATTGCTAACGACGTTTGGGAGTTAGTTCCACAACCTAAGAATATGACAGTTATAGGAACTAAGTGGGTGGTTAGAAATAAGTTAGATGAGAACGGTATTGCTTCTCGAAATAAGGCTAGATTAGTTAGTCAAGGCTACAACCAATAACAGGGCATCGATTATGATGAAACTTATGCTCCGGTTGATAGACTTGAGTCGATTAGAATATTATTAGCTTATGCTTACGCCTTAGATTTTAAATTATTCCAAATGGATGTAAAAAGTGCGTTCCTAAACGGTTTTATCAATGAGGAGGTATACGTGGCACAACTTCTGGGATTCATTGATTTCAAAAAACCGAATCATGTTTATAAATTAAAGAAAGCTTATATGGTCTTAAACAAGCACCCAAAGCTTGGTATGATAGATTAAAAGCTTTTCTTATTAAACATGAATATAAAATGGGAATGCTAGATAACACTCTTTTTACTAAGAAGAAAAGTTCAAACCTCATCATTGTTTAAATATATGTCGACGACATTATATTTGGTTTGACTTGTCAAGACATGTGTGATGATTTTTCCAAAATCATGCATGACGAGTTCAAAATGAGCATGATGGGTGAACTTAACTTCTTCCTTGGATTACAAATTAAACAAATGGAAGATGGTATTTTCTTTAATCAATCTAAGTATATTAAAGAAATGCTTAAGAAATTTGGTCTAGAAGATTCTAAACCAATGAAAACCCCCATGTCCTCCGATACTAAACTCACGAAAGATGAAGAGTGTGAGTCGGTAGATAGTACCAAGTATCGTGGCATGATAGGTAGTTTACTATACCTAACGGCAAGTAGGCCCGATATCATGTTTAGTGTCTGCCTTTGTGCCCGCTTCTAAGAGGCTCCCAAAACCTCTCACCTAGAAGCGGTTAAACGTATCTTCTGATACATTAAAGGCACTACGCACTTAGGATTATGGTATCCTAAGGGGACCGGCATAGAAACCGTAGTATATGCCTACTCTGATCATGCGGGAGATTATGTGGACCGAAAGAGCACTAGCGGTATTTGTATGTTCGTGAGATGTTGTTTGACATCTTGGTTCTCAAAGAAACAAACCGCTCTTGCTATATCCACTACCGAAGCCGAATACGTAAGTGCCGAAAAAGCATGTCAACAAGCACTATGGATTAAACAAGCTCTCATCGACTACGACGTACGACTCGATGACGTTCCCATCATGTGCGACAATAAAGGCGCGATTGACCTTAGCAAAAACCCGGTTGCAAACACTCTCTACCAAACCAAATCGAAAATTTCGTCACCACTTTCTTCGAGATAAATGTTCAAAAAGGACATATATCTATCGAAAAAGTACCATCCGTCGACAACATTGCTGACATTCTCACTAAACCCCTTAAACGTGAATCGTTTAACTATCTACATCTTGGTTTAGGAATGATAGAACACATTCCATAAATCATATTAAGTACGCATCTCTTTCTTCTCTCTTAATTCTAGTCCGTGTTCTATTCCGTGTCGTGACAACTTAAATACTTCATCCAAAGTACTTTAAACACATTTAAATTGAGAAATGCAAGTTAAATTGTCACTCCTCCTAGTCAAATTTTTGTCAAAACAAAGTCAGAAATCACTGCCTGCGGGCGGCCCCCATATAGGCGGGCCCCTTATATATAAGGGACCGCCAGGAGATATGGGACCGCCATCAGAACACAACCCCAAATCCACCAAAAACTCAAAATCAACCATTACAACTTAAATTAAAGATCAAATCAACATCAATAATCATTCCTAACATCTCTAAGATCATCAATTGTAAGTCATTTCAACCATTTCTTTCATTTTGAGTCTAGGGTTCATGATGAACACCAAAAATTAAAATTGTGTATTTTTCATTTTTATTTCAAATTTGTTCAAATAAAACCACTAGGATATAATGTAAAACTAAAATGCTTCTCGTAGATATAAGATTTGCATACATTGATAGGGTTTGTCGAAAAATTATTTCTTTTTAACCAAAACCCCAATTTCATTTTACAAAATCACTCACGTTAGGAACACAATAAAATTATTGTTTTGCATTGTTAATACAACCCAAAAATGTTTTCAAACACATGCATAATGATCTCATCAACAAATTTCGAGATGCATAATTCATATGTATTTTTTGATTGTTTGGTTGTGGCAAAATCAAATAAGGAGCGTTTGGATTAACTCTTTGGATTTTATATTTAGGTCAAGTTAATCGTTGCTCCACATTTGTTGCATATAGGGCACATACTGACACAAACTTAAATTATAAATAAGTATAAGTTCATTAACATATGATCTTGCTAAATTTACTTTAGGTGACTATGCCTCGTGCTACCGCTCTAGATTATCAGAGGACAAGAAACTACATACCCTCAATATCAAATGACCTTAATCAACTAACAATACGAAACACAAATGGCAGTTCTTAACAAAACAATATTTTCATGAGGGAAGGCGGTCGTTAGGTCCAAATTCGAAAACATGAGTAATATTCGTGCTAATTTAGGTCAATCAAACTTCATTGTTTGTTGAGACATCAAAAAAAACAACAATTGTACCACGTTTTGTTATTGAGTTTTATTGTCAACTCACCTTCACCAATCAATTCTAGGGTTCAATTTGTTTTCAAATTTTTTTATTCATAACAAAGCCATTCTCCCTCACTCTTGAAGAATTTGGTGAAATCCTAAAAATTCCCTTCAAAGGTCATGCCTCCATCACCGAAATGTGTCATCGATCATTTATCAGTAGGTGTTCGTACTAAAGGTCTATATAAAAACAAACCTCCGTCTCTTAGAGTCATTAAGTCTCACATTCCAATTCCTACGACAAGGACAAGAAACTGTACTTAAAATAAGGTACCATTGTCGTTGGTGAATAAATGAAATTTTTACCCGTGAGATTCGACACTATGAACCTTGGGTTGGAGATTTATTCTGAAATTTTCTTTTGTAAAAAGGGGGTAGGACATAATGGATATGTTTCCGCGTTTTTGTCAACATGCTCTATTGCATTGAGACATCCACTCCATATAACCTTGCATTTTTCATTCTCAAAAGAATGGAAAGGACTCGATTCAAACCTAAGGAACTCCTACCTTATGGTATGCTATTGACTAGGTTATTCAAACATGTCGTGCCAATATCTCCCGAGCTAGCTTTTGATCATTATCTCTCACATGATCGAGCCATGCATCCGCTCGCTCCTCATTATGAGCAGAAGACACGAGCGGATCAAGGCAAGAAAAGACCACGTGAGCCAAATGCTAGCTCTTCCTTAACCATTCAAAGTCCTTCTTCCTTATCTCTTTAAATTGATGTCATTACTGATGATAATGATGTTGAGTCACCTCAATCCAATTCCTCATCTCCTTCTTAAATCATTTCTTCCTCATCAAATGTTGTTTCTAAAGTCCATCAAAACCCTCCTCATGAAAATCATGACTTAAACAATCTTTTATCCCAAACCATATCTTTTTAAATCCAACAACGAGATGAACACCGTGATGGGTTAAGGTCAATTGGACAAACTCTCAAGAACATGATGGGAGGAAAACGAAAGTGAAGATGGTAGCACAACTTTTTAATGACTATTATTAGTATTAATATTCTTTTATAACTAACATTTATTTCTATGTTAGAAACTTAAACAGATGCTTGATGTCTATCGTATGGTAGCATGATTTTAGGATGGTTTTATCATCTTGTACATATGTTTTTGCTACTTATATTAATTATATGCTCTTATGATAATTACTAAAAGTGCATGCTTAGGATAAATGATAATTGCAATATTTGCTTAGATTCCTTTGATTCTTGGCCATTATAAGATGTGATATCTCCAAAGGAGAAAACTGGGAAAATTCTGCTCCCTCCAGAAAATGCAGCTTTATATATCAGGCGGCCCCCTTATCAATCAGGGACCGCCCAACATTATGGGACCGCCCACAGGAGGGAGAGCTTGCAATTCAAAATTGTGCTCTTTTTTCTTATCTTTAACCTATCCTACCTTAGACATTGTGGTAATTTCTTTCTACTTGATCACAACTTTTCTAATCTTCATCTCTAACACATGCTTTGCAATCTCTTTCATTATTTAAACTCTCATCTCTTTTCATCTTTCTTATCCTCACTATCTTCCTCATACTATCCTCCTTCACACTAATGTCTTACTCAAACCACCATCACCATCCTAACCTATCAAGAAAACCAAGGATGTCAGTTTGCCAAGTTTGGAAACGAAAGACACCTTTATCTAAGCCATCACCCACTTGTCACAATGACTCACCACCACCACCACCATCAAGAAACACCACTCACTCTATTTCCACACCATTTGAACTTACCCACAAAAGAGATCGAATCATCGATCAACTCCATACCATCTCCACACTTATTGATTCTCAAACACCCAAACCATCCTCTCCACTCCAATGGTTCAACCTCCTACTAATGCACAAGTAGGATGTCATGCTAGTTTTTGTCATTGTTGTAGGTACACCACAAACCACTTGCACTTATTAAGGAATGAAATTAACTTCATTCAATTCCTCATGACCTGTCTCATACCCTAATTACAAATTCATCACCAAAATGAGTTACCATCCTCCTCATTCTCACTCTTCAATTAATCACTCACTTGTGATTAATTTACTTTAATAATCGTTCCCTACCTTTTGGGGTTTCTCTATCCTTGAAGTCAAGAATCATCTAGTAGGTCTACTCTCATTAGATGACCTAATATGTTATGTTATGATTGTAGCGTCATGATTGTGTATGCTTGTATTCATATATATTGTCCTTGTGACTATATATGGTTTCTTTATGCATTTGAATGAACTTTAGTTATGCTTCTAAATGTGTGGATTGAATCCTTAAGATATTTGTCATGCTATGGTTGTTTGCTCTCGTACTTCTAATCTTGTTTTATAGCAAACAAATTATCGTAAGATCGATCACTTGGTGCCCCGAACAAGGGGGAGCTTACATCAAGGGGGAGTCTTTAATCGTCGCCTTCTTTCTCTCTACTCAATTCGACGATCAACCTTTTTGGATTCGACAAAAATGGGGAGAAGTAGAATTAATTAATAATTTATAAACTTTTAAATTTTATACTAAATGAGTTTATATTTTGTCATCATAAAAAAGGGGGAGATTATTAATACAAATAATATCCAAAAACCTTATTTATATTTTTCGACCTCTCAATGTTTTGATAATAACAAAATGTGAAAACGTTTACGATAAAATTAAACGTTTATAAATTAATAATCATAAAATTCTATTTCTATGATTAATCACTTAAGGTATGGATAAACAAATCATTAAACATGATTAGTGATCAAGAAAGTAACTTTTTTCTTAAATCTTATACTTCTAAAAAAAGTTTTAATAAAAATATAAAAACAAATTATTTATTAATTATAAGAAATGTTTTATTAAAAACATAAAATTTAAATTTCAAAATTTCCCCCCAAAATGGAAGGTTCCATAACAGATACAACCTTTACCATAAAAGGACAAAAAAGGTGAAGCAAGTGTATAGTGGCGGGCAACCTTATTGGTAGGCGGCCCCCCTTAGATTTTAATGGGGCCGCCGGGACCGCCACCAGCAACGGCTACTTTTTTGTCCTCTATAAATACTGGGCCACCCATTTCAAAATCAGACTTCCTATTGCAAAAATTTCTATCAGATCTAGTCTTCTCTCTTCTTCCTTTCTTTCTAAAACATATATCTTGATCACCAACATACCTTGATTTTGTTTCAAGTGATTAATTCTTTCTTCCTCCCTTCTTCACCTTCTAATCAAGTGTAAGAGAAGAACAATCGTATTCTTCTACATACGAATTATTATCAAGTAATCT
The DNA here is from genome assembly GCA_026074375.1 of Tanacetum coccineum. Lineage (NCBI taxonomy): Eukaryota > Viridiplantae > Streptophyta > Magnoliopsida > Asterales > Asteraceae > Tanacetum > Tanacetum coccineum. The sequence continues at coordinate 21,751 of BQNB010046006.1, read as the reverse complement.
TTCTCTCCTCTCTTCTTCAAGATCATAAACATTCATTAGATTTATTTTGTGTTGTTGTATGGTATATGCTTAATTACACATACCATTTTCCATTAAAAATGGACTTAAATGACTAAAAACATACCAAAAATACATTGTATTTGTATGTTTTGCATTTGTATTGTGCAGGAAACAGATATTCAAGTAAAGGACAAGAAGAAAGCCAAAAACAAACAAAACCAAGCACGGAATGGAAAAGACAAAGTTAAATCGAAGCCAAAGTCAGTCAAAGTCAAAAGTCAACCAAGTGAAGAAAATACAACTTGAGGGACTAAAATTGCCACACCTCAAGTTGTATTACAAGGGCTGAAATTGCAAACTGAAAGAAGTATAACTTTAGGGGCCAGTTCTGCCAAACCCCTAAAGTTGTATCATAAAAGGGCAAAAATTGCAATAAAGATATATGAGATGAGGGACCAAAGCTGCCAACTTGCCCAAAGCCATTTTTCCCGCCCAAACAAAACCCCAGATACAACTCACGGGTGTCCTCACCTTCTCTTACCCTGCAACCCTTCAACACCCTGGATAAAACACTTCCTCCTCCTCCACTATCACCACCTCCCCATATATAATTGCCAAGTTGGCGATCCCACCCATTTCCAAGTGATTTTGATGGCTGTGATTGACTCAAAAAGAAGCACAAGAAGATTGAATGGCTGAGATTACTTTTATCAAGTCCCTCACACAACTAAAACACCTAGTGAAGCTCTCACAAAAGAAGCACAGCTGCATGTCCAAGAAGAGAAGACTTCGACTATAAATAGAGCCTTTTGTAAGCCTTGAAGGAATCTTAGATAATCCTAGCTTAATTTTTAATATAACTTAGCTTATTTTTAGTTTTTAAAGTCGTTTACAGCTTTTTCTTTCAGCTTTGTAACTCTTTCAAGTTTTAATGAAAATTTGAGGGTTTAAGTCAATTTACAATTCCAAGTGTTAAGCTTCTTAATTGTGTTGTTTTGTGTTTAAAAAGCTCTCAATACAGCTTATTTATAAGCTGCTTTAATTAAGTAAACTTAAGAAGTTAATTAGTTAAGAAACAAAAAATCAAAATAAAAATCCACACTCAAATATACCACAGCTTATGGATGATAAGCCAGTTCTGGATGGGCTTATGGACTCTCACTAGCTGGTTTTATACAGTTAGTGTTGTAGGATCTGTATTTATACCTGTTTTGAGCAAGGGAGTTGTATGTTTTTATTTTGCTTATTTTTCTTATTTACTGTAGAACTGCTTATTAGTGCTTATTTGTTACTTATATTTGCTTATTCATGCTTTGTTATGATGTTTAGTGCTTATCTTGCTTAGTTGTTAGTTTAAAAGTGATTTGTGCAAATTCTTAGTTAATACTGTTAGTTATGAGTTCAAACTGTTGGATTAATTTAGCTTATTTAAGTGCTTATTCTTGATTGAAGTCTGCTTATAAGTGTTTTTATGTTGTTATTTGATAATCTGTTTTTAACAATTTAGGATCAAATCAGCTTGAATTAAGAAGAAAAAAATGACTTTTGAAAACTTTAAAGGGTGTTTGGAACAAGCAGTACTAACCCATAGTTAGTACTGCTGGTTCTAATTTTGGGATTAAGTAAAGCTAGCTATCTGTTACTATTAAAGCTAGCTTGGTACTTTTTAACTACAATTAGCTACTGGTAGTGTTAAAACTGTTAGTATTGTTGGTTCATTATTGCTTATTAGCTTATTATTTCTGCTTATTTAAGATTTCCTTAGCCTTTTAGAGTAGATTAAGCCCATTTTCCTTTACTGTCTTTAGTAGAGCTTATTTAAGCTTATTTGCCTTTTCAAAGCAAGTTTAATAGTTTATCAGTTTGTAACTTTTTAGCTTATTTGCCATTTTAGTTTATTCTAGTTGCTTATTCTCATGCCCTAAGTTGCTTCAATTAGGGGTAGTAAAATTTGTTTTAGCCTATTTGCTTATTTCTTGCTTCATTGTGTTGTCGTCTAAGCTCTTTTCAGCGTAACTACTAAAAAGCTAGCAGTACTAACTCCAAGTTAGTACTGTTAGTTAAAACTGTTAGTACTGTTGTTAGTACTGCTGAGTTTCTCATGCTTAACTTAGTTTAATTGCTTGCTGAATTTGCTTATTTAGAGTTAGTCTAGCTTATTTGATTTGTCTTAAGCTTATTTGAGCTTATTTGTGTCTTAGTATAAAAGTTTTTAGTGTTTTTACCATTCCTAGCCTTTATGCCTGCTCTAGCTTATTTTCCTTGCTTATCTTTTCGTGCATTTGCTTATTAGGTTTAGTGCCCAATCATATCCTTGTCATATTCAAACATCGATTATCAATTCGTCATTCGATTTTCCATTCAAGCCTCGTTGGGACATAACGACCCGGAAACACTCTATACTACTTCCGGTTTCATTGATTTTGTGGATTTTGATCCTTGTTATATATTTATATTTATTTATATTTATCTATATATAAAAAGGAGTAAGAATACGCGAGTCAAATTTTGGCGCCGCTGCCGGGGAGGCTGAAAAACGATTATCGTTACGTTTGACAATTTGTGTTTGAATCTGTGAATATTTTCTTCTACAAAAATATAAAAAGTACAAAAATATTTTTCATTTTCTTTTATTAGTATAATTATCATATAAAAACAAAAGAAAAAAATACATAAAAACTATTGTTCTTTAAGCAAAGAAATAAAATTCAAAAGTTGGTAAAAAAATTATCAAAATAATATAATATTCTCAATTGACGGGTAGTATCATAATTAACTTCAGGTGAACTTGTTGGTTTCACAAATCGAACAAAAGATTTAAAAACTTGCCATTTGTGTCTCTTACAACGTACGACTCACCTTGAAAAGTTAAACAAACTATAAAGTGGGTATAAAGAGGGTTGTTCCGAGGAACTACGACCCGAAAGGAGAAATAAGCTTCGCGCTATTCCTACTCCTCCGCTCACCTGTGCGTTTATCTTTTTGAGAGCTACCGTGAAGTAAGTAGATTATTTGGTTGAAGTTGTTCTATCTGCTTTGTCCAGTTAAAAAATCAATTGTTAATAAATATTGAAAAAACCAAAAAAATTTAGTGTAAAGTTTTTCTTTTTAAATTTCTATTTTGTGCATGCGCACTCGTTCTTTAAAGCCGTACACGTTCTGACAACAAACAAGTCGAAAACTTCTGTTGAATCACCAAATCTTGAGAAACCAAATAACAATCAAGAAACTTTCAATCCTCCTATAGTTACGATGGACGATAATCGAACTATGGCGTAATTACTCGAAGCACCCACCGAGGGTTACGAGGATGCGATCGTTGTTCCCGAAATTACCGCGAACAACTTTGAGATCAAGCATGGTCTACTTAATCTTGTTCAAAACAAGCAATTTTTTGGACATGATAAAGTCCACCCTTCCCAACCACTAACCTCCAACTATGATTATAGTCCCATCATGCTCACATACGGATTATAATTTGTCAACAAGATCCTTCGTCGGATGAAGTTCTCGAACGTCCCGAGTACGTCGGTTAAGCTTATGCTTTTCCCATTTTCCCTCGAGGGAGCAGCCCGGATTTGGCTTGAAAAAGAGCCCCCTCAATCGATTCTTACATGGGATGATCTTGTTTCGAAATTCATTAACAAATTCTTCCCTCCCTCTAAAACAACAAATCTTCGAAATGAAATCACAAGATTTCAACAAAAATTTGATGAAACGTTTTACGAGGCATGGGACCGATTCAATGATCTTCTTAGGGGATGCCCGCATCATGGGTTTTCAGAATTGCATCAAATCGATACATTCTATAATTCCCTAAATTCGAATGATCAAGATTCATTGAACTCCGCTGCGGGTGGTAACTTTCTGGATAAAATGCCTCGAGAATGCCTAAAAATCATCGAGAGCAAGTCCAAAGTTCGTCAATCACGAAGCAAGGCCATTGTTTCAAAAGTGAGTACGAGCTCTTCTACCCCAGCAGTTTCATCTGATGTTGCTGAGCTGAAAGATATGGTTAGAGCATTGATTCTCGATAAGAAAAACCAAACTCCAGCTCCCGCTCCTGTAAAAGCAGTCGAGCAAAGTTGTGTAACTTGCGGGGGTGGTCATTCTTACCAAAATTGTCCAGCCACCAATGGCAACATTTATCGTGACAATATCCAAGAATACGTCTCGCAAGCTGCCGCAGCAAATTTCAACCAAGGAAATTCCGGTTACCGTCCGCCACCTATGGCAAACCAAATCAGACCACCCGGTTTTCCTCCCATGCAACACAACAACCAAGCCAACAATCAGAATCGTTGGAACCAGAACCAGAACCAAAACCAAAACCGTGGGAATGGCTATAACCAGGGTCAAATCCAACGACCCGAAATTACCAAGAGATTAATGAGAAATTTCATTAAGTCTAATACTAAAAGCTAAAGCTAAATTTTACTAAAAACTTAAAAGCTAGACTAGGTGTAAAAAGAAAAGATGATTTCCCTGTGTGTGTGAGGTGAGTGACTATTTATAGTGCTGTAGAGAAACTTCTAGTCCTTCCTTGCTACACACGCTCCCTCCAATCAACACCGTACATTCCATCAATCATTGGTGAGTAATTTTTGCCGGTTTGAGCAAGTATGGGTTCACACGGATTGCCAGCGGTGGCCCAAATCCGTTGTGTGTGATGCTCTTGTGCTTGTTCCGTGAGTAGCCCGAGTATAAAAATCACTCCTCGTGTGTTTTCTCATGTCCAACGTGGCATTCCCTTGTGGGATAAACAAAATAGAAGTCTTTGATGACGTGATTACCTTCAGAAGTGTTACCATTTTTCCCTTGAATTTTCCTTGTAAGCCCTTAATTTGTAATTTGCCTATGATATGACTGAGTGGTAATATTGTAGGGATGGCATATAATGTGAACAGTTAAAACGGGTTTTCCCGCTTTATTTTTAATGAGAGGGATAAAAAGATTTAAACTTTGGGTTTATGGCAACTTTAGTCCCTCTCTTTGTGAAGTGTAAAAGTATTACACATCCAAGTGTATTACAACTTTCAAAATTGGCATCTTCGGTCCCTGGACTTTTATAAAAGGGGTATGGTTTAGGGTTTTGGGCCGGGTATGGGTAATTGGGCTTGGACTTTTGGGCTTTGGATCCATGTGTTGTTTTTTATAGGATTAGGGCCCGTTAGGCTTTAGGGATCATTTGTGTAACTTTGGAATACTTGTGAGATAGATTTGTAACTTTGGGATTTTTGTCCTTTTGTTGGTTTGATGAGTGGTCTAAGGTAAGACTTTCTGACTTTGGCTTCCGGCTCTTGCACACTTTTCGTTCTTGTATCCGGTGTTGTGCACGTTTTTGACGGTTTTCTTGTGATTTTTGTGTGTATCCGTACTGCATACACAAAAACATAAAAAACAAGCATATCTTTGCATTTTTAGTAAGTTTTTGTAATTATTTAGGGTCATTTTTTGTTGGTATCGGTTATGTGTATTTTACACCTATCTAATTCGCCAAATAAACGATTGCGTGTCCTCACGCAATATTACATGCCTTATAACCAAATACCTCGAAACCTCCCCAAACTAATCCTTTAAGAAGTAGTAAAGTCTTTGCGGGGAAAGTTTCTAAGTCACAAGTTATAAAACACCGTTTTTCCATTTTTCAAATTTTTTTTTCTTTATGATTTTTCTTAATAATTAATACCTAATACAACTATTCTTGTGTGAACAATTGTATTGTTTTCATTCCTTGTGTAACTTTTAGGACATAGACAAAAAGCACTTGGAAATGTTGTCCAATGGGATAATTCATCGTCCCCGACTTTCACCTCTCCAAGCCAAGCTTAAAAACAAGATCATTGCAAAATAACAAGTTATGATGCTAACACTACTCATAAGAGCTAATTGTGTACTTACTTTTCCTCCCTTATTCCCGATTTTGTATCTCAAGATTTTTTACTAAAGTCATATTACCCGAAGCTCTTTAAGACTTTTATTTCCGATTCTTATTATTCCAAAAATACCGCGTAATGGTAAAGTGCAATATTAGCGTTCCTAGCCCTTTTCAAAAGATCAAATGTCATCAAGATTAAAGTCCACATCGAGGCGACCAAAATTTGGCTTTTATTAGGTTACTTAAGCAAGGCACCATTCATGTCATATACCCTAAGGCTCTTTAAGACATAAATGGACCAATCTTATTTGCACCATATACCCTAAGGCTCTTTAAGGTACAAACAAGACAAAAATTAAGCAACAATATCCATTCCATATACCCTAAGGCTCTTTAAGGAATGAATAAGGCTATAATTTCACTTATTAAATTCTACTTACCCCATATACCCTAAGGCTCTTTAAGGGATAAGCAAAATATTTATTAATGTGATACATATAGTATGCCAAATTAAGTATTCCTGATGTGTACTCATCTTGATCACAAAGGAACTAAAGAAAACTTCCATTAACTAATTATTAACCAAAAAACCGCACAACTCTATTTATTAAACAATTATATATAAAGGTGAAACAAGCTAATGGGAGAAAAAGCCACAATTAACACTTATGAGCCTTAAAGAAATCCAACTATTCTATGTTTATCATCAAAACTTATATTCTACTCTATCATCTCTTGTTTTTCACAATTTAAAATTTCTAAGAAAGAAACTCGTGAATACTTAGCCTAATAAATCAATCTTTTCATATTTAAAATCAATTATGGGAGCTTGCAAAATCTTGACTTTTTTAAGCTAGACTTGCGTTTTATAGCTCCTTGTATAAAAGATTAGCAAATTTCAATCTACATATGTTAAGGAGAAAAGCTAAGATATAAAACCGATCGGGTCAAAATTTACTTTTCGTTCTCACCAACGGAAAGCCTACATTCGTGTCAAAACACTTATTATTTTTATCAACTACTTTCATATTTTTCATCATTTTTTTGACAACACAATAAAATTTTTAAAATTTTGGTCAAAACGGGGTTGCGAGGGACACAGCAAGGCACATGTATGATCATATTTCGATAGAAATCCTCCCCACACTTAGAATGGAACATTGGCCTCAATGTTAAAAAATGTCAGGTTTTACCCCCACACTTACGAACGAAAAAGGCAAATGCAAAAAAAATTCCAAGTGTGAAAGGGGAAACAAATATATATAAGATCAGGATTGAGGATTCCATAATTAGCAGAAATCGATAACCGGGAGATTGGAGGATTGAAAACCAGCACGGGTCTTCATGATCTTAAGGAATCCTGCAAAAACGAAACCACATACCATAGAAAGAAACACGCCCCCCACACTTGGGCTATAAAATATCACACTCACTTATTAATCAAGAAAATAGAAAGAAGAAAAGACACGAGTTGCCTCCTGAGAAGCGCTTATTTTTGTTAACCGAGTCTTGAGCCTGACTCGACCCCGAATTAAGTTTTCCATGGGGAAGCAAATGGAAGAGTAAATCATAACCGGGCTTTCATTAATGTTTGAATAAACATTAAAGCACATGAAAGTTCCATCCCGATGAGATGCCACCGGCTCTAAGTGGAGATACCGGGGTAAAAAATGGTGTCTTCACTCCCGGAGGAGAGAAGAAAAGAAGAATCCAATGAATAAATGAGATAAGAAAGAAATATTCGGATAACAAATGTGATGGGAAAATAATGGCGATCCTCAAAGGTTAACTTCACAAATGTCAGAGAAAAACTCTTCTCATGAATCCCGAGGTCGAAAACTTGGACCATATCAACAAAATTAGGTTCATCCTTTAAGCTTCTTGGGTCATGATCTAAAACTACCTCGGAAGGGAGATTAGGGAAAGTGTTATTAATAAGTAATTTTTCAAGAAAGATAATGTCTCCCTCCGAGTCGTGAAAATCGTTCTTAATTTCCGTAGAAATATCAAGATCTAGAAAAGCATCGATCTCATCGCCCCCTGGATCGAAACACTCATCCTTATTAGCATCGGAAAGAGGTGAGATAAGCAAAGTCGGTTCAGCAAGTTTAGAATCAAACGAGTCCTCGCTCTCGACATCCTCTAAAACCTTATTAAAGAGAGGATTTACGTCACTAAAGGTGAAATCATCACCAAATTCAAAAAGAGGATTCGAATAAATCTTAAAAGTTTCCTTCGGAACGTCCTCCTAAGAAAGTGACTCGTCATCACTAGAGGTAAAATCTTCTTTAAATTCGAAAAGAGGATTAGAAAAGATCATGGGATTATCCTCTGAAACGTCAAGAGGAGAAGAATCATCACAAACGAGCACATCACACTCACTTTCATTATTGGAAGTATCCTCGGACTCACTTGGGATTGGAACAAGGTCCTCAACACTAGACTTTATTAATTCGTCCGATTTCTTTTCAGGAATAGTGCTAAGATGCTCGTCCCCCATGATTAGAGAGTCCTCGGGTTCTTCGGTTGGTAAATTGTGTGTAATTACTTTGGTCGATCTATATATAATAGTATACTTATCATCATCATCATTGAAGTAGAAGGCAGGACTATTCCAACTCGGACTATTAATATACTCTGCCAGCTCCTCACTTTTATTTTGCACATCATGAAGAAGTTTACGCATTAATTCTTGAATATCCTCTGGTTGATATTGCTTGTCTGTAAACGCATGCTTAATTTCAGAAAATCTCTCCCAAGCTACCAATAAAACCTTTGGTATTTCTCCAAAAGGATAACGATTAAACTTATTCAGAAAGGTTTGTATAGATTTCATTAGGTTTTCTCTAGCTTGCAACACTTCCTCACTCGTTTCTCGAGGAGGATGATGAATGACGGGCAACTGCGGGGGTTAAAATTGGTCAAAACCGGAAGAATTATAGAAATTTTGGTTCATTGGTTGACAGTGAAAACTTTCATGAGGACCCCCACAGTTTTCACAGCAAAGATATTGCTGTGGAAAACTCGGTGAATTTTGTGGATAATAATTATCACAAAATTTTTGATTGTAGCACGGTTCCTGCTCATAGACAAGCGGTAACCGTGGCGGACAATCAAAACCATAGTGAGAATCGTTCCCACATAACTCACACGGGTATGTCTCGTACTGGGGTTGTGGAGGTTGGTTGAAGAAGTTAGGTGTTTCATTATAAGAATAAGGATTTGGGTCATAGACAAACTCATTTCCGGATCCTACATTGCTACAGCCCGGACAGTTTCCACCATTAAACGGACATCCACACAACGAGCAACCAAAATGGTTATATGAAGACATGTCGAAGAATTAAACGAATAAGAGGATAAAGAAGAAAAGAATTAAATGAAATAAGAGGATAAAGGAAATTATTTTTATAAAGATAAAAATATTTTTGATTTTTTTAATATTTATATAAAATAAAATGAAAAAGAAAATATTTTTGGATTTTTATATTTTTAATAAGTACGAAAATAAACTTTTCGAAGAAAGGATCTTCAAGGCTCGAACACGAACAATCCCGTAAAAATTGCTACACCTCTCCCCGACAGCGGGGCCATTTTGATGTTGTCGTTTTTACACGTCTATCAAATAAATAAACCCTCAGATATATAATATATAATATACTACATATACTTAAGCAAAGTATCATACAAATTATTCTTAGGAAAGAATAAAAAGTAATCAACACGGGTATCGCTCTCCTCGGTGAGAGGTGAATGGAAATCTATGTTCAAGTTGTAAATCGAGCTTGATTGTCATTCAAGTTTTTGTTTTTGGTTTTAAACTATTTTTATACTAAAAATTAAACTAATATTAATTCTAAGATTTAAAACTACAAGATTATACTAAAATTTATCTAAAAGATATAAATGACAAATATGACTAATATGCTTGCTAAGTGATGTGAAAAGTTCCTTAGGTGTGAATTTAGGTTTAATAACGAATTATAATCCTTAGACAAGATAATTTTCTCACAACGTTGGTTTATTTTGAAAACGATCTCTTAAAAAAAATAATTACTAGATGTGTAATTTGATTATTCTCCGGATTTTTCCCTTTAAACAATCAACTTACAAATCTAAATAATCCGACAAATTATTAATCACTAAACATTTTTATAAATCCACACTTAATTCCCAATTCACACTATCACTTAACAAACACAAATAAAACTACTCACTACGCATGGAAAATATCAAATAAGCAAACATTTTATAAAACGACAAAATAAATCTACACTAGTGAATTGAAAAAGGATAGTAAATTGAACCGAATTGAAGACCCGCAAATGAACGAAAATCACCCGATTTAATAAGCTAAAGAAAATAATCAAATTCTATCTAGCTTATTAAATCCTTAAGCTCCGCGCCTCATGAGTAGACCGGTACCAAAATCTCAAAATAAACCATAAACTGTTAAAGAAATTTCAATTCAAAACAGTGCACAAATTATGTTTTCTGTTTTATATTTCACAATAACAACAAAAGGACCAATTATACAATCAATACCAAAACATGACCCTATAGAACAAACGTGGCCCAACTTAATTACAATTCAAACTAAGCGCAGCCTAGGATCCTAACCGTGGCCCAAACTAACTAGCGAGACCCAATTGATAAATCAAACTAAGGTCCAGTATGTAAGATTTAAGAAACAGGCGCATCATCTTAATTCTAATTTCAAATAAGCCAAACCAAACCAAAATAAGCCACAACAATCAAAAACTCTCCACAAATAAGCCGGATCTAAGACCTCAAATAAGCAATTCGTACTATTATCTAAATAAGTTCTAACAACTAAGTGAGATTTAAAACCAATTAAGCAATATCCAAGATGAAAAGCTTAGCTAAAAACTGAAACTATAAAACTAAAAAGCTCTTATGAGATTGATCTATCTTATTAAGCCATATCTATACCAAATAAGCAATAAACTTTAGAAGAAAGCTAGAAAAGAGATAAGCCAAACTTATGAGCTTAGATCCAAACGAATAAGCTAGAAGGGAGCTTATTCGAAACAGAAAAATAAGCTAGAGTGACAAACTAAAAAAACAGCTTAACGAAAATAAGCATAGCTAAACAGCTTATTTTATAAACTTATTCGACCTTGGCTTATAAAGAAATTAAAGGATCTAATTGATTAAGCTAAGATATAGCTTATTCGAACACCTTCTTATTTCTGAATAAGCTGGGAAAATAAGCGAACGAAATAGACTAGAAGAGACATGCTTATCTTCGAAAATTCACAAAAGAAAAGGAAAGACAATAAGCTAGAAGAATAAGCAAATTAAGAAACTCCAATCTTAAACACATTTCAATAACTAATAAGCTCAAAATCTTATTACAATAAGCTGATAAGCAGTTTACAAAAAAAAACTAATAAGCTAAAAAAACTAGAAAGAAAAAAAACTTTTTAAAACTAAATCTAATGTGTCTAAACTTGATGGGAGTCGGTTCTTATATATCCAAGTGTAGGGGGTGTTTGTGTAAATTTGCCAAATCAATGAGCCAATCATTTGCCTTGGGATTGCCACCTTGGACAGAATGACGTGAAAGCAGCCGAATCCACCAATACATGAAGGCCACGTGGACTAATACATGCGTTAAAAAAATGCATTCTCATTCACACATTACTCGTACATTTCTTATCACAGAATAACACTCCTAAAATCAAATAAAGCTCGCCACGTGGATATGTGGTATTGGATGGAAAATTGCAAAACGGGGTGTCACGTGCTCTACATTGATTTAATTTCTTGACATGTGCTTCTATAATAACGTCACCCATCTAAATTTCATATCTATTGTTAATCATGTGGCTATTAATTGGTGCCTAGTAAAAACATGGCTGGGGCGTGATTATGGGCGGCCCATAAAAAGGGTTACTTGTGAGTCTGCCCAATAAAATCTGAGGGCACCGTTGGACTCTTTCAATTCAACCAAAATATAAAAAATAAAGACAAGCAAGTGCATACTTGAAACATAAGATTAAAGACCATTCATTAAACATAAGAATTGTGTATAAAACACAATCATGCATACATCAAATAGAAATAATATGCTTGAAGCATATTAATACAACATACATAAAATTAAACTACAAAGATCTTAACATTTCTAGAATTCCATAGGACTTGCTTGCAAAAGGTTTGGTTGACAATTATTTGAAAATGGCTAAACATGGTATATGTTTAGTTTGGTGAAAGTAATGGTGGTGGTGTTGAATTGGGTGGTGGAGGTTGTGAGAGCATGTGTTCTATGTAAGAAAACATGTATTGGAGTTCATCTCTTAATCCAAAGATAAGAGTACGGTTGTGAATGCAACACAAACATGAGTCTCCATGTGCCTCAAGAAGGTTCCAACGAATAGGATGACCAAAGGATAGGTGGAGAAGGTGATGGAGTATTAATTTGGACATCAAGTAGGGTAATTGGTGAAAGGGTGATAGTGATGTCCATTGATGCATTTTCTTGAGTTGGAGGTGGTGGAGGAACTCTTGGAAGAGTAAATGTTTATGAGTTCAAGTAACCATTGGTTGATGGTGATGTGGATGATGTTGGTGATTTGGGTGTGTAGTCAATGGAGGATGAGGAAGTACCTTTGGTTGATGGTGTTTTTGAAGGTGCATTAGGAGCACTAGGGGATGAGAGTTGATGTTTGGGTGATGAGGTTTTAGTGTTATCATAAGTTAAATCTACAAACAATTGTTTTGGTGGAATGATATTGATTTTTGGTCTTTTGGAAGCTTTTGAAATGGAAGCTCTAGTGGATGCCATGGCGGTTTATGGTGGTTGATAGAGAATGAAGAAGATGATGAAATGGAGGTGAACATTTGGAGGGAATTTATTGTATGAGAAAGGTTTGGAAATGGAATGGATTTGAATTAGTTTAAGAATTTCTAAAATATGTTCGAGTTTTCTGGGTAAAGATAGCTGAGGCTAGGTAAAAGAGAGTCAAAAAGCAAAAAAGAAACAGTAAAATCCGTGAAGCAGATGGCCGGTCCCCTTAATTATGGTGTCGGCCCCCTTAATTTTAAGGGGACCGCCCTTATGAATTAAGGGGGCCGCCCATCTGGTGATTTTCAGACGACCAAAAATTTGATTTTTGTAAAAATTTATGAGAAAGGTTGTGTTTTGGTGGTCAATTTGCAGCAAGTCCCATGTGAATATATATATATATGCATGAAACCAAGTATATCATGTATGTTTGCAACAAACAAAAATATAAGATAAAAATAAACATTAAGAACATACTAATAACACATAATGATTAAAGGTTCTAAGTAAGCCAAATAAGTTCACATACTTCCGACTAAATCGGGTTGTCATCACACAATTAATTAAACATAAACATAAGTTCACACAAGGTCCTAAACCAATTATTCTACCAAGCTAGTCATCATTCAACGTCTTCATTTCTTTTTCTTCCCGAAGACTCCTCGTAATGCCTTGCCAAACGATTTGAATCCACCTCTAAGTTCCTTATGCATTTGTTATGTTTGATTGAGCAAGTCGTTTGACGCTCGAAGAGAAGATCATCATTTTGTTTAGAAGAAGTGGGAATGTCATATTGTTGGTAACCGAGAGGTTTGAGGGAGTTTAGGTAGATGGTAGGAGATGGGGTACTAGCACGAGAAGCACCGTAATCCTCATCATCATCTTCTTGGTGAGATGAAGATCCACGGTTATGATGAGCAGAAGTTGATGAGGCGAAGTGACAGGCTTTTCCCTGATCACTTCGAGGTTTCTGGGTTTGTTTTAAAGTGAGTGGATGCATGACACGATCAACGACATTGTAAATGCCATTGTCAAGGTGAGGGTAGTGTTCCATAACATGTCAAAATAGACGTGTCAAGAAAATACCATAAGGAAGATGGGCTTTAGGAGTTTCCCGTGCACTTTCAATTCTTTTGACAAAGAAATAGGCAAGATTATATTGTTGCTCGGCTATGATACAATATAATATATAAGCAAAGCAAGCCGAGAGATGGTCTCGGTGTTCTCCAAGTCTGAACACATTCTCATAAATGAGTTCGTTCCATCTTTTCAAGTCTTGTCTAAGTTCTTTGGTTAGAACTTGATTTGGTGAAAGAATGACGTTTTTATGTTTGATGGTGAGGTTAGGGTCAACACGTTGAAAATTAGGAAATTGATGAATTTCTTCAGGAGTAGGAAGGTCGGTATGATATGATCCTTCAGTTTCTTGAGAGTATGCAAGAGAACCAAGATCCCATTCATTTGTGAATACGACTTGGCCAATAAATGGAATTCTGAGGATTTGACAGAATTGTTGGAGGGAGAGAGTGATGAATTTGTTTTGAATCATGAAGGAGATAAGAATGATTCCGGAGTCATCTCTTTGAAGAGTGACTTGACTATAAAAGTCCATAATAAAACGAGGGACAATTGGCTCATTAATTTCGTAGAGACAATTGAGACGTATTTTAGAAAAACAACGATCGATGTGATTTGATGTGTAGTAAAGTTGATCAACAACTCTACCCACTTGAATGCATCGATCTTCGATAGGTTTGTAGAAGTGTGCGATAGTAGGAGAAATACCAGGTGTTTGGGATACTTTTGGAATGTAAGAACGGGTACGAGAGGTATTACCAACTATTGCTCGAGGCATGTTTATCACAATAGGTGTTGTCAATCAAGTTGTTGGTGATTGCCCCTTGCGAATTTTGATCGATTAGGTATTTAGAGGTTTGATTTTTAATGGTTTTATGTGTGTTTTCGTCATATGAATAGCAGGAAGAAGAAGGAAATTTTAAATGAGTGCTTGGAATTTTGCAGTAGGAAGGTTGTTTGGCAATTTGAATAGGTCGATCCCCTTAAAATTAAGGGGGCCGCCCACATTAACACGGCCGATCCCCTTAAATATAAGGGGGCCGCCTACCTAAAGAAAAAAAAATTGTTTTCGATTTTGACTAGTTTTGTAAATGTAAAATTATTAAAATATGTTGGGATTAAAAGACTTTTTGAAGCTGTTTGGAAGTTACTGCTGCTAAGTTAGTGCTGCTGGTATAAAAGTTAATGCTGCTGGTTACAACTGCTGAAAGATTACAACTGTTAGAAGAGTTTCTACTGTCAGAAGGATAAATACAAGAGAAAGGATAAAGATGAAGACTGTTTATCAAGATTACTTGCGGGATAAGTATGAGATATTTTTGTAAAAGATTCATATAAAGATTACTTGCGGGATAAGTATGAGATATTTTTGTAAAAGATTCATATAAGTTATTTGTTTAGAAGATCATGATAACTTAGGAAAGTATTATAAGCCTTGTAGGACTCATTGGTGTATAAAAGGAGGTCCTAGGGCATAATGTTTATATAATTCAGATATCTAGAAAGGTGTTATTCGTAGCTTCAAGGTTTTGTAAACCCTGACTGTTTTGTATTGATCTTGTTTATTATGTTTCATTGAAATATTCTTAGTATCATTGACTAGATTCCGCATAGTCTTTGATATTCACAATTAAAGTTTCTACTATAGCTGTGTTAGATTTATCTTGCATAACTATACCTTATACAAGATAAGGGATTAAAGATCTATTCAAGTGGGATCAACAAGTGGTATCAGATCTTTTGAGAAGCTTTAAATAAGAAGAAACTTTACAACACATAAGATCTACTTCTTCAAGAAGCAATGGATACTCAATCTACTCAAACCATTAAGCTACCCATACTCCAACCTAGTGAGTATGATCTTTGGAAGATGTGGATAGAGCAGTACCTATAGTACATTGATTACACTCTATGGTAGATCGTAGAAAATAGTAATGCACCCATAGTAACAAAAACTGTTAATGGTAAGGAGACTGTTATCTCTCCTATAAGTGTTGAAGAGAAAGCAAAAAGAAAGGCAGAATTAAAGGTAATAAGCACTTTATTGATGGCCTTACCTAATGAGCATCAATTAAAGTTTAAATCCTACAAGGATGCTAAGACACTGATGCAGGCAATTGAGAACCGATTTGGAGGTAATGCTGCTACAAAGAAAACTCAAAAAAATCTTCTAAAGCAGCAATATGAAAATTTTGCTGCATCTAGAACAGAAGTGATTAAGCAAACCTATGAAAGGCTTCAAAAGCTAATTAGTCAACTAGAGATGCATGGTGAAGTTATCTCTCAAAAAGACATCAATCAGATTGTTCTTGAGAAGTCTGTCACAAGAATGGACTATGCATACTATTGTGTGGAGGAACAAACCAGAGATTAAGACATTGAGTTTGGATCACCTCTTCAATAACCTAAAGGCTTATGAATTAGAGGTCAAGGGGACATCTAGCTCAACCACAAACTCACACAATGTATCCTTTCTGTCCTCTAGCAACACTAACAGTGCAACTAGAGCAGTTAATACTGCTCAGGGTGTTAATACTGCTAGCACTCAAGGTGCTGTTGATAGCCCAACAACTGTTGAAAATTTGAGTGATGCTGTGATTTATTCCTTCTTTGCTAGCCAACCAAGTATTCCACAGCTTGATAATGAAGATCTATAACAAATCCATCCTAATGATCTAAAAGAGATGGATTTGAGGTGGAACATTGCTATGCTGACTATGAGGGAAAGAAGATTCCTAAAGAATATTGGAAGGAAGCTGGATATGGCTAACAAAGAAAGAATTAGGTTTGACAAGTCCAGGGTGGAGTGTTTTAACTGCCACAAGAGAGGACACTTTGCAAGAGAATGCAGGGCACCCAGGAATCAAGACAGTAGAAATAAGGATCCTACAAGAAGGACTGTGCCAGTTGAGGAAACTACTTCAAATGCCTTAGTATCTTAGTGTGATGGCTTTGGCTATGATTGGAGTGACCAAGCAGAAGAAGGTCCAACCAATTTTGATCTTATGGCTTATTCTTCAACAAGTTCAAGTTCTTCTACAAACTTTGAGGTATCTAATGACTCAAATTATTATTCATCTTGTTTAGAATGTGTAAAAGATCTAAAAAAAATAAAATGAACAATTACTTAAAGACTTAAGAACAACTAGGATAAGTGTTGTCTCTTTTAAAATTGGTTTAGAATATGTAGAAGCTAGACTGTTAGTCTTTAAAAAAATGAGTATGTGTATGTAGAAGATATAAAACTATTAAAACGTGAAATCTATTTACGAGATTTAGATATTATAGAGCTTAAAAGGAAGTTGGAGTTGGTTACAAAAGAAAAAGATGAGGTTCAACGTATAGTATAAAAATTTGAAAATTCATCAAAAAGCCTAAGTGAACTTCTAGACAGACAGATAATGGATACGTGTAAAACAGGATTAGGGTATAATGTTGTCCTACCTCGCTATACTGGGAATTTTATGCCACCAAAACCTGATTTAGTTTATCCTAGTCTAGATGATTTTGTTGATGTGAATGAGTTTGTTAGTGAGTCCGTAGTTAAAAAGCCTACTGATGAGTCTAATGAACCTAAGACTGCTAGAAAAGAAAATGGAGCCCCAATTATTAAGGATTGGGTGTCTGAAAGTGACGAAGATGATGAGCCTAAGTTTCATACAACTAAGCCTAATTTTACTAAAATTGAGTTTGTTAAACCTAAAACTGACAGGAAATCTGTTAAACAAATTATGCAAGACACATACAGTCCATCTTTCAGTCCATCTAGAAGTCCTAGAGGAAACAAGAGAAATTGGAACCAAAAGATGTCTCAAAAGTTAGGGAATGATTTTGAGATGTTCAACAAAGCTTGTCATGTGTGTGGTAGTTTTGATTATTTGAAGAATGATTGCAATAACTGGTATAATAATGGAAGATTTGCAAAGCCAGTTTGGACCAATGTTCAAAGGGTGAACAAATAAAATTTCTCTAAACTAACTCACCCCAGTCCAAAAAGGAACATGGTTCCAAGAATAGTCTTAACTAGGTCTGGCCTAATTTCAGTTAATGCTGCTAGACCAGTTAATACTATTCAATCAAGAATAGCAGTGAACAATGCAGGACCCATGAAAAATGTTATTAATAATGCATATTCAACTGCTAGAAGGCCTTTTAACAAAATAACAACAACTAATAACAGTAATTTCACTAAAAAGGTTAATACTATTAGGGGAACAAGAGTTAATACTGCTAGGCCAAAAGCAGTTATTAGTGCTGTTAATGGAAACAATGGAAATGCTATTAAGGCCTCAGCATGTTGGGTTTGGAGACCAAAGAACAAAGTTTTAGACCATGTCTCCAGAAACAATGGTGCATTAATGTCCTTTAAAAGATTTGACTATATTGATGCACAAGGCAGATCTAAGTCATGGCTTGGTCCCCAAAAGAACTCATTTTCTACCAATTATGTGTAGGGCATCCCACAGCAACATTTACATGGATAAATGAGTGATTAAAGTGGATGGCTCTAGGCACATGACAGGAAATTAGATCCTATCTTACAGATTATGAAGAAATTGATGGAGGATTTGTTGCCTTTGGACGGTAATTCCAAAGGAGGGAAAAATTTTTAGGAAAGGTAAATAGACTAGTAAATTGGATTTTGAGATGTGTATTTTGTAAAAGGAAACTAAATTTTTAACCTCATGCAGTGTCTTACAAATGTGTGGACAGAAGAATAGTGTTTTTTTACTGAGATTTAATTGTGTATTCTGTCTCAAGACTACAAAGTTAATGATGGAAAATCATGTTTACTTAAAGTTCTTGAAACCAGATACATGTACATTATTGATTTAAACGAAATGTTGTTCCTCAAGGAGGTCTCACGTGTCTCTTTTACAAAAGCCACACCAGATGATTTATCTTTGGCATAAGAGGTTGGACATGTAACTTCAAAACAATGAATAAAACTGGAAGGGGAAAACTTGTAAGTGGTTCACCTGTTTTAAAAACTGTTTTGAAATTAATAAAAACTGTGTTGCTTGTCGGAAGGGGAAAGCAACCACAATGCTTCTTGTAAGACCAAAAAACAATCAGTTTAATAGCGGCATACAAATGTTTGCACATGGTTTGTTTGGCTAACATTTGTAAAGAGTTTAATGAAGAAGATGTATTGCCTAGTTGTTACAGATAATTTTAGTAGGTTTAGTTGGGTTTTCTTTTTAGCCACTAAGGATAAAACTAGTGAAATCCTTAAAACATTCATAACAGGCATAGAAAATCTAATAGACCTTAGGGTGAAGTGATTTGATGTGACAATGGGATCTGATTTCAAGAATATAGAGTATGAATCCAGTTTATGAATGAAGGGTATTAAGAGGGAATTTAGTGTTGCTAGAACTCCGCAACAAAATAGAGTAGCTGAAAGGAGAAATAAGACACTAATAGAGGCTGCTAGGACTATGCTAACTGATTCAAAATTGCTAACAACTTTTTGGGCTTAAACAGTTAATACAGGTTGTTATGTCCAAAATAGGGTGTTAGTTATCAAGCCTCACAACAAGACCCCTTATGAACTTTTTCTAGGTAGAAAACCTGCCTTAAGCTTTGTGAGACCATTTGGGTGTCCTATTACAATCCTTAATACCATAGATCACCTAGGTAAATTTGATGGAAAGGCTTTTAAAGGGTTCTTTATAGGATACTCTACCAATAGCAAAGCATTCAGAGTATTTAATAGTAGAACTAGGATAGTAGAAGAGAACATGCATGTTTAATTTAGTGAGAATACACCTAATATTGCAGGAAGTGGACCAAATTGGCTTTTTGATATAGATGCACTAACAAAATCTATGAACTATAAGCCAGTTGTTGAAGGGAATCAGTCTAATGGTAATGTAGGTACAAAAGCATGTGATGATGCAGGTAAAGCTAGAATGGAGACAATACCTAGAAAATATTACATTTTGCTACCAATGTGGCCTGCTGATCCACTATTCTCTCAGAATTCAAAGGATTCTCCTGATGCTGGATTCAAACCATCAAGGGAGGAGGAAAAGAAGGATGTTGAAGATCCAGGGAATGAAAGTGGAAATCCAACTAAAGGGAAAGATAGTGAGGTTTCAAGTACAGAGGAGCTAAGGATTAATCAAGAGAAGGATGACAATATTAACAGCACTAATAATATTAATACTGCTAGTGATGGAAACAACACTAACAATGTTAATGCAATTAGTTCAACTGTTAATGCTGCTGGCTCAGAAGTTGATGTTGTTGATCCAAAAACAAGCATTGAACTTTCAAATGATCTAAATATGCCTGAATTGAAAGATATTGTTTATTCAGATGATGATGAAGATGTTGGTGCAGAGGCTGACATAAATAATTTGGATACATATATCCTTGACAGTCCTATTCCAACTACCAAAATTCACAAGGATCATCCAGTTGAACAAATCATTGGAGACATATATTCAGCACCTCAAACCAGAAGGATGACAAATAGTATGACTCAACAAGCTATGTTTAGTTCAGTGCAGCAGAGGATCAACCATAAAGACTTTCAAAATTATCTGTTTGCATGTTTCTTATCACAAGAAGAGCCCAAGAAGGTAATTCAAGCATTAAAAGATCCAAGCTGGATAGAAGCTATGCAAGAGGAGCTTCTGTAGTTCAAGTTACAACAAGTTTGGACCTTGGTGGATTTACCTAATGGCAAAAGGGCCATTGGTACTAAATGGGTGTACAGAAACAAGAAAGACGAAAGAGGCATTGTAATTAAGAATAAAGCAAGATTGGTTGCACAAGGATACACATAAGAGGAAGGAATTGATTATGATGAGGTTTTTGCTCCTGTTTCTAGAATTGAAGCAATTAGGCTATTCTTAGCCTATGCCTCATTTAAAGACTTTATGGTGTATCAGATGGTTGTCAAGAGTGCTTTTCTGTATGGAAAGATTAAAGAGGAAGTATCTGTTTGTCAACCACCAGGATTTGAAGATCCAGACTTCCTTGACAGAGTTTACAAGGTAGAAAATGCTCTCTATGGTTTGCATCAAGCTCCTAGATCTTGGTATGAAACCTTGTCAACTTATTTGTTAGACAATGGGTTTTAGAGAGGAAAGATAGATAAGACTTTATTTATTAAAAGAGACAAAGGTAATATTCTGTTAGTTCAAGTATATGTAGATGATATCATTTTTGGCTCTACAAAGAAATCATTATGCACTGATTTTGAGAAAATAATGCATAAGAAGTTTCAAATGAGTTATATGGGTGAACTTACATTCTTCCTAGGACTACAAGTGAAGCAGATGGAATATGGGATTTTTATAAGCCAAGACAAGTATCTGGCTGAGATTTTGAAGAAATTTAGCTTTAGTGATGTCAAGACAGCAAGCACACCCATGGAAACCCATTAGCTTTTTCTCAAATGAGAGTCCCTAATGAATAGATCTCTGCAGCCTATTAAGGATGATAGCCAAGATGTATAAATACAATTGACTATATAGAAACACTGATTATGAATACTATATGTTGATGCGGAATCTCAACACAAGTACTAAGAAAAACAATGTAGTACTGAATAATAACTTCTATTAATCTGCTTAGAATGATTACAGATTACTAACTAACTAGATATGTTTTTGCTGTGAGATATCTTGAGTCGTCTATCTAACTATGCCAATAGGAATCCTTTTATAGACTAAGGATAAACCCTAACTGACTTACAAATCACATACATATCTTTTCCTAAAATATCTCACACATATCTCATAAACGGTACTAACTATTTTCTACTAACAGTACTAACTATTTGATCAGTACTTACATTTTGTACTGTCGGTACTAACTATAACTATCAGTACTAACTATTTGTACTGTCGGTACTAAGTTAGGAAAACATAAATCCTAACAATCCTCCCTTAAACATGAATGTTGAACTCTTTTAACTTCATGTTTCTTCAATTTCTTTAACACACAGATGATGTATCCAAACACTCATA
>BQNB010046005.1:9229-43963 GCA_026074375.1 Tanacetum coccineum | reverse complement strand
GGATGGGAAGAAGATTTTCGTCACTGAATCAAATATAAGAAGATATCTTTAATTAGAAGATGCTAAAGGTATGGATTGTTTGCCAACTGCTACCATTTTTGAAGAACTGGCAAGAATGGGGTATGAAAATTTTTCTCAAAATCTCACTTTTTACAAAGCATTCTTTTCCTCACAGTGGAAATTTCTTATACATACCATTTTGCAATGTCTAAGTTGTAAGACTACTGCATGGAATGAATTCAATAGCACCATGGCTTCTGTAATTATCTGCTTAGCCACAAACCAAAAGTTTAACTTTTCTAAGTATATTTTTGAAAGTATGGTTAGAAATGTGGAGAATATTTCTGGTAAATTTATGATGTATCTAAGATTTGTACAAGTATTTATGGAGAAACAAGTTGGTGATATGTCAAATCACAAGAGAATTTATGTTACCCCCTCTCGTACTAAGAAGATCTTTAGGAACATGAAAAGGGAAGGAAAATATTTCTCTAGAAGAGTCACACCTTTATTCCTAACCATGATGGTACAAGCTCAAGAAGAAATGGGTGAAGATTCAGCAATTCCTACTGATCCCCATCACACACCCATCATTACTGAACCATTAACATCTCAACCCCAGAAGAAACAAAAATCAAGGAAGCCAAAGAGAAAGGACACTGAGGTACCTCAACCTAGTGGTCCTATAGATGAGGCTCTCAATAAGGAGCATGTATCTAAACATTCCCATGATCTACTGCTTAGTGGTGAGGATAGTATTCAACTTAAGGAATTAATGGATTTTTGTACTAAATTGCAACAAAGAGTGCTTGACCTGGAGAACACAAAGACTACTCAAGCTCAGGAGATTTCAAGTTTGAAACTAAGAGTCAAGAAGTTAGAGAAGAAAGGAGGGTCAAGAACTCATAAGCTCAAGAGATTGTACAAGGTTGGTTTGAGTGCTAAGGTTATATCCTCTGAAGAAGAAAGTTTGGGTGAGGAGGATGCATCCAAACAGGGGAGGAAAATTCATGATATTGATGCTAATGAAGACATCACCCTGGAGAATGTTCATGATGCTGAAATGTTTGATGTAAATGATTTACATGGTGATGAGGTGTTTGTTGAAAAAGAAGTTCCTGTTAAAGAAGTTAGTGTTGTTGGTGAAGTTAATGCTGCTAGAATTGCTACAACAGTTAGTGCTGCTATAATAACTGAGGTTGACATGACTTTGGATCAAGTACTGGCAGAGTTGAAGAGTGCAAAACCTAAGGTTACAACAACAGCTATAAACTGTTGCTACAACAATTACAACTGCTAGCACAAGACCCAAGGTTAAAGGGCTTGTCATTCAAGAACAGGAGAAAGTACCAACACCAACACCAATAGTTTCTTCTCCACAATCATCGTAGTTCAAGGTTCAGGACAAGGGTAAGGGAATCATGGTAGAAGAACCTCTGAAGATGAAAAAGAAAGATCAAATCAGCTTTTATCAACAAGAAGCTATAAGACTACAAGCTGAATTTGATGAAGATGAGAGACGTGTTAGAGAAAAGGATGAAGCCAATATAGCCTTAACTAAAGAATGGAATGACATTCAGACTAAGATTGAGACTGATTATGAATTGGCTCAAAGGCTGCAAGCAATGGTGCAAGAAGAGTTGACTGTTGAAGAGAAGGCTATACTATTTCAACAACTCTTAGAGAAAAGAAGAAAGCACTTTTAAGCTAAGAAAGTAGAAGAAAAGAGGAATAGACCACCAACAAAAGCTCAACAAAGGAGTATGATGACTACTTACTTGAAAAACATAGCAGGATGGAAGCCCAAGGATTTGAAGAACTAGTCTTTTGCAAATATTCAAGAATTATTTGACAAAGGAATAAAAAGGGTGAACACCTTTGTTAACTTCAGAACAGAGTTGGTGGAAGGTACTAAAAAGGAGTAAGGTACAAAGAAAGCTAAAGCAAAAGTAATAGAAGGTAGTTCAAAAAGAGCAGGAGATGAGCTAGAACAAGAGGCTACTAAAAAGCAAAAGATAGATGATGATCAAGAAACAGCTGAGCTTCAAAGTATGATGGAAGTTATTCCCAATGAAGAGGAAGTAGCAGTTGATGCTATACCTTTAGCTATAAAGCCTCCAAGCATTGTTGACTGGAAGATCATCAAAGAAGGAAATATTGGCTACTATCAAATTATAAGAGCTGATGGAAGTTTAAAGATGTACTCATCAATGATTCAGATGCTTAAAAGCTTTGACAGGGAATATTTGGAAACTCTGTGGAAATTAGTAAAAGCTAAGCATGGATCAACAAGGCCAGAAGAGGGATATGAGAGAGTACTATAGGGTGATCTAAAGACATTGTTTGAACATCATATAGAAGATACAGTGTGGAGGCATCTACAAGGACAGAAAGTGTTGGTTTGGAAACTATTTGATTCATGTGGAGTGCATTTTCTAAAGGTGTAATCTATGCATATCTTTATGCTGGTAGAAAAGAGATATCCCCTTACACCTGCTACAATCACTAACATACTGAACAAGAAGCTACAAGATGATCATTGGAATGAAATTTGTTATCAACTTCTTAAGCTCATTATAAACAGCTCAAGAATCAATGAAGTGTTTGGAAGCATCCTCCTGGTGTTTAATGAAGCTTTTAATGAATAAACCGGATGATTTTGAAGAAGAATATCAAGTTTAAGGGAGGATTATTAGGATTAAAAGACTTCTTGTTGATCATTGGAAGTACTGCTTATCTATGATAAAGTTACCAGCTTCTTAAGGAGAAAAACTTAGTGTTGTTCAATAATCTAATGAAAAATATGCTAAGAAGATAGTACTTATGCTCGGTTACTACAGCTAATGTATATTAATACTTGTCTAGTTAAACTAAGTTACTACTAGCTAATTGTAACTTATTACGCTAGTATATGTTAGTAATGCTAGAGTATAAGTTAGTGCTGGCTAGAGTAAAGTTAGTAAACTACTGGTGACATATTGAAGAAAATATTCTTACGAGTTACTAACTACTTGAACCCAGTTAATGATGCTTGAGTATAAAGTTACTACTGCTTGTTTCAAGCTAATAGCTGCTGGTACAAGTTACAACTGCAGAACAGAGATTTATGATTGACCGAGAAGCAGATCAAAGACTTATCAAGATAAAGGATAAAGATTGATTTAAATCAGCTTAATTACGTGATCAAGTATTAATATCTTATAGAATAGATCATAGAGAATATTCTATGTTTTAGGAATATATTGTAAATCAACTAAGACTCCTTGGTGTATAAAAGGAGGACCTAAGGTATAGAGTTCTATGTACCAAAAATGAGTCGTTCATAGAATTGTCATAGCTTCAAGGTTTTGTAACCCTATAAAACAAGGCAGAGTATTGTTATTAATAGTATTAATAATAGTTGGAGCTTTTAATGTTGAATATATTTTTTGATTACCTGATTCATTAAAGGAATATCTTCAAAAATTAAAGATTGATTCCGCATAATCTTAAGTATGAATCAACGTAAATTTTCTACTATAGTTGTGTTAGAATTACTAGCATAAATAACTAAACCTTAAACAAAGCTTAAGGAATTCAGATCATAAAGTTAATTGTGATCAACAAGTGGATCTAGAGTTTGGGATAGCTCTCCATCTAAAATTTTATACATCTAGAATATTAAGATACACACAAAATATTGTCCTTCTAAGATCCTGTGTCTAAGATACGAGCTTCGGTCTTAAACTAGTTAAATTGGAATATTGCCATGGTTTATTAGATCCGTGCCGTTGACAAGCAGTTACCAAGAAAATTCAACAAGTAACTTCGGATTCCATTAGATAGATTGGACAAGTTAGACACTAGTGAATAAAATTTCCATTAATCGTAAGTGGAGTAAAGTCCTCCTATGAGACTAGGTTTAACCAAGATCACCGTTGCTTTATATCCCTATGATATATTATAATAAGAAAAATAGGATGCTTTTATGCTGAAGCTATAATTGTGATAGAATTAATGTGTCATATCTAGTTCTTAGGAAGATGTACGCCTAACTAAGAATGATGATGCCACCTCGAGAGAAGAAATCATTCCCACTAAAATAAACAAACCAACTTCTAATCAGGATTCATAAATGGTTAATAAACGTAGTTTCTTATATAAGGTTCGATCGCTCTTTTATCTTTTGTTAATTAGTTGCTTGGGTTAGAAGTGCTTGAATTGATTGTTGTCAACCAACCAAACTGTGCCATACTCTCAGGCCGAAAAACCCCTTTTTTTTTTTCCGTTAGAATTAGGATTTAGACTGACAAAGGATTAAACATAGGTTTATAATAGAATTAAACATCGATAGATAACCAAGATATTATTTAAATTAAATTTGATAGATTTAACCCTCGCTCAAGTGTTCGACACCTACTTACTATGAAACTACTACCATATCGGGTACAAGTGCCTGTTTAAGTGTTGTTTTTGTTTAGTCAGCAAAAATATAAATTTAAAACTTGAATCATTAAAATAAACACCACACAACGACACATCAAGTTTTTGGCGCCGTTGCCGAGGAGTGAAAATTAATCTTGATTTTTATTTGATATTTTGGTTTTTAGAATTAGATCTAACCCTCAGGATTAGTGTAATATATGATTAGGTGTATCTTCGCTTGTATATTCAATAAGTTTTGTATATTTGTCTTTAATTGTTTGCTTGTATATTTGTTTGTTTAAATTGTTTGCATATTTAATTGTTTTTCTTAATACACTGTTCTGGTCGATAACTGAATATGGCGTATCCACTTCCATCGAATACGGCGTATCCACTTCCATCGGATACGACATATCCAGTCCTCTGTCCAATACATCGTATTCACTCAAACAGATTAATACGGCGTATCCACTTTCATTGGATACGGCGTATCGATCATCTGAGACAGAAACTAAAATCTTGGTTTTCTGATTTAATTTTGCTTGCAAAAATTTTTCTAACTTTCTTTAGAGCAAATCCTACTGATTGTTTATCCCATATTTCAGGTAGTGCATGACAAGGAGTTATATGAACGAACTATTTACACCTTACAAAGAACCAGAACGAGAATTTCTATCATCAAAGAGACACTTCAAGTCACTAAGCCTTGATGAATTGAGATCGCCTGATTTCAATCTACTTTCTAAACCAAAGAATACCGAAGGAGAGAAAGAATCGGACGCAATGGCGAAACCATGAAGCAAATAAGAGAGCCAAGACCCGAACTGACAATGGAACGGGAGAAGCTAGGCCTAAATTGATAACAAAGATCAATTTAACTGAAAGGCCACCAATTTTCTTAAGGGGACATCGAGAAAAAAACCACATTTGAGAGCGGTTCGGATAATAAAGAATCTCAAATGAACACATTGAGAAAGTTCTCCCCTAAAAAATTCGTTACAGCTATTCCACATTTCCTAACATATCACTGTTGAACAACTAATATCCTGCACGAGTTCTTCCCTATATCTTAACTAAGCCCCTGCAATCATATGGCTAAGAAACAACCAACTGGTTTCCGATCAAAATCTCGGGAAAATTCCTTAAAACTAAGTATATTGAGACAAAATACTGAAGCCACCCACCTGGATTGAACTCAAAGAAAATGGTGGAAAATCACAACAACTTTCAGGCAAGAAGCCTGATGAAAACCCTTATCAAACATGGGAGCGCTTTTAAAGAAACTCTTGATGACTGTCCTCGAACACTTAATTTGCTTGAGACGCAGGATGTGAATTCCGTACTACAATGGGTTATGTGATGTTCAACACACCTGCAAACAATATTGACTCAAAAGTGTGTCATTCCCAACTAAGACAAACTGGCTGAAGCTGCCTTAAAAAGGAAAAAAGGGCCATCCAAGAAAATGGTAAATACCTCAAGAAGAGTGGCACAATGGAACATATAGATGATGAAGTACTAAGAGACTCGTCTGACGACTGGCTTAGAAGTAGAAATCAAAAAAAAGGGTGAATGAACATGTTTATGCACCTCAAAGTTGGATTGGAACAATCAAATGACCCTATTACACCCCAAAGATTTTCCTACCAAAAATAAAGAATGGAAAACCCTAAAAGAAGATTACCTAGCACACTGCAATTTGGTGGAACCTTTTAAAAAGAAGGATATAGTAGCAACAACGTCTAAAGGGTTACTAAATCAAAGGAACAACGCAAATCCTTCCGTAACACAACGAAGACAATCTATGGAAGATACCCTGAACAAATTCATGAGTGAATCAGCAAAGAGACACGAAGAAAACTCTAACTTGATAAAAGAAATCCGAGCTTCGATTGATGTTGCCGTAAGGAACCAAGGAGCATCAATCAAAACTTTAAAAATTCAAATCGGGCAAATGAGCAAGGTACTACAAGAAAGAGTATCTAGAAGCCTACCAAGATCAACTGAAACAAACCCGAGAGACCAAGTCAAGTCGATTTCGACCACCATTAAAGCTGATTCACACTCGATAAGCTATATTGGATCTACCCAATACATCGTATCCACTGGACAGAACAATAAATTGTTGTACAAGTCAAGACAAATGACGGTTCCTTTTCTAAGTCATTTGGCTAATCATTACTATGAAGAAGAAGTGGGGAACTATGGACCTAAATTTACAGAAGCTTATGGAGCTTCACATATCAATGACACGATACCCCAAAAGGAGAAAGACCCAGGATTTACACTATAACCATTCACTATTAATTCATGATGTTTGTTTTTTGAAAATGCCCCTTAGCTGACTGTAGGAGCAAGCCGTTAGTGTTATTACGACTCTCGACCTACCTTAACTTATGATTTAGGGCAAATAGCTCACACTAGGTTTGACATAGAAATGCAGATAGAATGTGAAAAACCCAACAAAGAATAGCTGAAAAACGTACTAGTATAAATTAGAAATTTTACATTCCAGTAGACTTTTTAATATCTGATATGCCCAAGGGATATAAAGAGGCCCTTGATCCTCTGGCTAAAGACCAAATTTGTTCTACCGTACCGAAGCTAATGATTGATGTTTAAAAAAAAGAAAAATTACTTTAAGAGTTGGGGAAGAAAAAATTATTTTCAAAAGTGTTAAAAACCTGCCATAGTTGTTAATTTAGACAAATATGGTCCTACATGCTAAGTTAAGAGAATAGATGGAACATGATTGTAGAAGCAAAGGCTAAATGGGAGAGACTATGTGTTGAATAGATCATTAGACCCTTGTGTTTGAAGATACATTAGAATTGAATGATCTAAAATGAACCAATTAAGCTTAGAAGAAATAAGTAGGATGATGTTGAGATCCCACCAAATGAGGAATGGTAGGTAACAAAGAAGAATTTAGAACTAGGGATGACGATCTTGATACTAGAATTAATGATTACCCTAGTTATTGCGACTATGATAAAAAGATCTATATAGATTGTGCTCACAATTTAAAGTTTTCTGATTCATTAAGAAGCTAAACTAATAAGCTAATTTATTTTATTAAGAAGCTAAACTAATAAGCTAATTTAGATTTAAAACTAAGCAGTTTAATGAAGACTACTTCTAAGCTACCACTTAAGCATATTAAGCTATCATTGAGAATAAAAAGCACATATAAGCAATAATAAGCACAAATTTAGCAGTCATATGCAGTAAATAAGCAAAACAATAAAAAAAAGATAAAATAAGAAAGTGAGAAAAAGGAAGAGTACCTTTGTCCTTTGCACTAAACAAGGACTAAAAATGCTTTAGAAGCTTATCAACAAGCTCCAACTTGTTGAAAACAAGCTGGTAAGGTCCATAAGCCCATCCCTGTTTGGCTTATCTTCCAACATAAGCTGAGGTAAATTTTGGGGAGACTTAAAGAACAAAAAGCTCAATTAAGCTTATTAGAGAATTAAACTGAATAATACTAGATTAAGAGAGCTTATTAACTTCTTTAAGACATGATGCAATTGAGTAAAACAGAATTTAAATGATAGAATTTTTAAAAACTTAAATTTCATTAAAACATAAAAGATTACATTAAACTTGAAAGGAAAATACATTAAACATTAAAATAAGAAGAAATTAAGCTGGAAATAAAATCTATACTACTCTAATATAATCCTACTCCTAGATAGCTTTCACCGTGTGATCTTCATCTCTATTTATAGTTATGGAATGAAGCTTCTAGGCATTAAGAGGAGCATCCATATCTTTAATCTAAGCCATCCATTCCAAACCGCCTCTCAATCATTAATCTTATCCCTTGATTATAAGCCTCATCCCATCCACTAATCATATAGCTTTGGATCGCCAGCATGACATAAGTGGCAGACGTGTCAGGTAGCAGACTTTCTAGAAGCAAAGGGTGTGTGCGTAAGTGAGTGGGTGAAATGGAATTTACCCTGGTTTTTTGGTTTCAGGTAATATGGAGTAAAGGGGATGATCAACATAAAGATGAACCCCGACTAAATATTGATTGACTTGGTCATTTGGGCCATTTCATTCATATATGACTCTTTGGGCCAAGGTAAATTATAGAAAATGGATTTGGACTTTGGTTTTTAAATGGGTTTTAGGTTTTAAGGTTTATAAGTATAACACTTAGTGGGCTGACCCGGCCCAATAAATTGGGTACAGGTTGGCCCATTAAGGATGTATATTACTCCATCGCTTTGATTACCTCGTAACTCTACATTCCCAATGCTTGGTATTTTGTCCATTTTAACTTTGTTTTTGTCATTGTCAATATCCCGTTACCTGCAAGACAAAATTCACAATACAAAACAGAAAACAAAGCATTTTACTGTAATAATTGGTCCATTATTGGTCATTTTAATCTCGGTTTAATCAGGTAAAAGGAATGTGTATATAAGTCAATTACCCCCGGAAAATCCCCCCATACTAAGCTATTGCCCGAGGTCCTCACGGCAATGTCCAACAACACAAACCAAAAATTTTCAACCCCTTAAGAGACTAATTACCTCGAAAAGTAGCTAAAGTGGTATTCCGAGTTTGAAGGAATTAAGAAACACTATTTTATGAGAAAAGCCCCCCCGTTTTCCCATTTATATTAATATTGCATACTAAAACATAAACATACGGAACCGAAGAAAACACAAAAAAAAAAAAGGATAAATTTCATGTCTTAATTTTTCACCCGCCCCAAACCAAGCTTAAAAAAAATGAAATCATTGTTAAATACAAGTTAAGATGCTAACACTACTCATAAATGCTAATTGGTGGATGCATAGTATACTTTATACGCACCCTTAATTCCCTAAATCTTCTAAAGATTTTTATTATTAATTATTGGTAACAAATAGATTAATAGTCTATTTCATTATAAAGAAAAACCCGGTTAAAGATAGCCCCATAATTAGATTTGAAATCCTTCCAAAAGAGACGATATGAGTGATGAATTAAAGGTCCCACATTAAGTTCAAATTTTGCATGAATTAGAGAGGGGGTATCCTTTTATTTCCATCCGAAACAAGACACAACTACGAGTCTGAAGACGGGAGCTTTATTAGATTACACCCCAGAGTCTAAATTTGGCTTTAATATTATATTGCCACATTAATAAACTTCGGTCCTTTAAACAACTCCACATTCGGTAGGGAAGCGACCATGGGTCCCAAGGAGTCATATTTCCGACCTGGTGAGATTCCCGATATTTTTTAGAAAGGCTGCAACATCGGTTGTGAGCAAGCTAAGACAAACAAACTTTTATCAGTCAAATTTAATTACTACATGTTCCTTAATTAGAATACTAAACTAGACATCGATTGTGGCCGGCGAAGAATCAGTAAACTTTTATCACCCACAAGTTTTTATTTTTTTCTTTTTACCTCCACCCTTTAAACAAACGACTACCACATCGGTTGTGAGCTGCCCAAGAAGTAGAGGTCTATTTCGGCTTCAGTATTACTACATAACATTATTAATTATTATTAGCAAAATTTTTTAATTCATGTGGTCTTTTAAACTACCTAAGACAATGGTAGCGAGCCGTCAGGAATAGGTAGCCTATCTCCCACAACACTGACAAACTAGACCTTGATGTGTCACCTTACTTTTTACCAGAAGGAATATATCTAATCGAAGTTTCCTAAACTATGAAAAAACACAAAAACCTAAAGCAACTTTATTTATTAAATAATAAAATAACATTTATTAAGCTTGATGGGGAGCAAAAAGCCCCACAATTACCTCTATGAAGCCTTAAGAGAACCAGAATACTCAAATTTAGCATCTAACTTATGATAAAACACTAAATCATATCTTCTTCGTTATTCGCAAATTTAAAATCTTTAATAAAAGATCCGCGAATGCATAGATCGAATAAAATAAAGCTTAGCATATTAAAGTCTAAATCAAGGAAACTGCAAACACTTTGCTTTTTTAAAGCTAGAATTTGTCTTTTATAGCTTTCTATGTATAAAAGACTTAGCAAAAGCTAAATATCATAAGTTAAGGGTCAAGCTAAGTGCCGCAAAACAATGCTCGATCAAGTCCAAAATTTACCCTTCCTTAAAAAAACAACACAAAGAGTCACAACACTTAATCAATTTAAAATTATTTTAATTTTTTTAGAAATTTGGCATATTATAGCTAAATTTTGATGAAAAAAAAATATCATGGATTACAGTAAAAGACAAGCCAAATGCAAGAAAGAACGAAAAAAATTTTTTTTTTTCCGAAAGATATCCCCCCATACTAGAACAACACATTGTCCTTAAATGTGAGACTAGACATGCCCCATACTAATTTCATGGCATAATCCAAATAATTAAAGGGGGTCTAAAATGCGAAATCCCTAAATGCCGTTTATTCATTATCTAAAGCCGTTTATTAAGTATGCTAATAGATAAACGTTAAATCAATAAGATCTAGGATATCAGATTCCCATATATAAACATGCGAAGGATTGAAGATCGAGTAGACGATGGACAAAACCACGAGCACGAGAGTCTTTAAAATCTGGGCAATCCTGGACATAAACCACAAAACACGAAACACGAGAAAGGAAGAGGCGAGCCTCCTCACATCACACTTATTCATAACTATTAATATACTACTAAGGATAAGCATGGGTTGCCACCCGCGAAGCGCTTGTTTTTGTGCGAGTCTCTAGCTTGACTCTCCCCATATCATCGTAATATTAGGGATGAAACAAGTGGAAGAGCAAACTTCCATTGGAAATTCATATGCCACCGGCTTTAGAGAAGAAAAATGAAAAACGGAGATGTCGGGGTCAAAAATGATATCCTCACTCCCGGAGGAGAGAGGAAGAGAAGAATTCACCGGATAGGTGAAGTAAGGAAAAATTCGGATAACATATGTGAAGGAAAGATAATGGCGATCCTCAAAGGGTAAGCTCACATATGTTGAAGAAAAAATTGTCTCGTGAATCCCGGGGTCGAAAACTTTGACCATAATCTTCAAATCATTAATATCTCTTAAACTTCTCGGGTCACGATCGAGGAACACCTCGGGAGGGGGACTAGGGGTAGTATCATCACTAAGCAAACTCTCAAGATAGAGTACATCTCCCTCCGAGTCATAGAAATCGTCCTTAATATTCGTCGGAATATCAATATCAAGAAAAGCATCGATTTCATCAATATCTCCTCTCGGGTCGAAAATCAAATCATCAATCGGATTATCGTACAGAATCTTCTTCCATTCATTCATTTTAGATTCCAAATCAAATAAATCATCATTCTCTTCGAGAGGAGGTTCATTGGTGAATCCCTCGAGAATGGAAACAACACTTATCATTGGTGTAGATGAATCACGGTAAAGTAAAAGCTCAACGTCGTCAGTAGGAGTGAAACACTCATCCTCATTAGAATCGGAAAGAGGTATGACTCGGAAAGTCGATTCATCAAGGTTAGAATCATAAGAATCCTTGCACTCGATGTCCTCTAACACCTCATCAAAAAAAGGATTTACGTCACTAGAGATGTATTCGTCATCGAATTCGAAAAGAGGGTTCGAGTAAATTTTAACATTGTCTTCCGGAACGTCCTCATCGGATAGTGACTCGTCATCACTAGAGGTAAAATCATCATTTGAATCAAAGAGAGGGTTAGAGAAAGTCACAGATTGTTCCTCATAAACGTTAATAGGAGAGAAATCATCACACGAAGTTAAATCGCAATCACTATCACTCTCAACAGTATCCTCGAACTCAGTTGGGATTGGAACAAGTTCCTCAACACTAGACTTTATGAATTCGTCCGATTCCTTTTCAGTAATAGTGCTAAGTTCCTCATTCCCCATGATGAGAGAGTCCTCGGGCTCCAAAGTCGGTAAAACGGGTATGATTTTGATAGACGAAGGTATTTGAGAATCAATTTCATTCAAAGGAATAGTACTCTCCTCGTAATCATCGTCATCACAACAAGTACAATTGAAATGTCGCGAAGGCTCGGTAGTATAAGTACTGAGTTTAGCCACCTGCTCTAAATACTAAAGTTCTTTCTTTTTATTAATCTCAATACTCATTCCATTGAATTTACTTTTAAGCTCAGCAATCATATCGATCACATTCCTTCTAAAACGAATATCTATTTTCTCATTACGATACTCTTTAATTTGTAAGTCATTACTTAAACTTTTCATTTCATCTAAATAATGCTGCTTTAGATCCTCCATTTCTTTAAGACTCATTTCACGAGGAGGTGATTGATCGATATTAGCCGCCTGCTGTCGTTCACGAAATTCCTCAAACATAGGTCGCAAATTTTCAATGATTTCTTTATTTAATTTACTTATCCACTCTTGATTTATAATCGGAGGCTGATGATCGATGGAATACTATGGGGGTTGATCAAAACCGGAATAATTAGGCTCAAAAATAGTTTGATTTCTCGTTTGACATTGAAAACAATTCATGAGGACCCCACAGTTTCACAGAACTATATTGTTGTGGAAAACTCAGTGAATTTTATGGATAATAATTATCACTAAGTTTTGATTGTAGCTCGGTTCCTACTCATAGACAAGCGGGAACTGTGGCGGACAATCAAACCCATAGTGAGAATCGTTCCCACATAACTCGCACGAGTATGTCTCGAACTGGGGCTGTGGAGGTGGGTAAGAAAATCGGGTGTTTCATTTTAAGGAAAAGGATTAGGGTCATAGACAAACTCGTTTCCGGCTCCTACAATGCTACAACTTGGACAATTTCCACCGTTAAACGGACCTCCACACCTCGAGCAACCAAAATGGTTATACGAAGACATTCAACAAAGAATTAAACGGAGATAAAGAAGATAATAAAAAACGATAAAAAGTATAAAGAAGAATATTTATAGATTTTTCAAAAACATAAGAAATAAGAAAGAAAAATATTTTTGGTATTTTTTTAATATTAAAAGAAAATTAAAATAGAAGTGTAAAATATTTTTGTATTTTTATATTTTTATAATAAGAAGAAAATATTCACAATTGAAAGCGATAACTTCACGAGGAAGGGTTTTCAAACACTAATCTCTTGAACGAAACACGATAATCGTAACACACCTCTCCGGCAACGACGCCAAAAAATATGATTTGATTTCTTAGTATAAAATTTAAATATTATAGTAATATATATATATATTATATATATATAATATATATATATATATATATATAATATATATATATATATAAACTATAAAAATCATATGAGAGAGAGTAAGTATTCCGAGAGGCTTTAAAGAAAAGATTTACTTTTATCAAAGTAAAATTCAAACCTTCCGAGTCGATCTCGACGAGGTGCGATTGAGAATCGGTTAAGAAGTGATCGCGTGATTTGAATGGTTTTAAAAGATCTTGAATTGGATTATAATTCGTACTAATGAAAACGCATAAAAACATGTAAACGCAAGTAATGATTAAGACAATTAAAAATTAAAGCTAAAAACGATAACGGGAATCCTAAAACGCGACTAAGTAAGCAAGTATATCAAAATTAAGCCCTACAAATGCAAATTTAATTTTTATAAATCCTAAATGACTAAAAATAATTTTCAGAAAAAGAATTATATTTTTTTGGTTTTTATTTATTTTATTTTTAATATAAAAACAAATTAACCAAATAAATATAAAAAAATAGTAAATAATTATTAAAAAACTGGAAAAATTAGGAAAATTACTTAATACTATACTAATCCTAAGAAAAATAAAATCGGATAAAGAGCTTAACTAGATAAGCTGTAAATAAGCAAACAAACCTAATAAGCTAAAACTAGAAAAGATGCATAAATAATTAATGGTACAAAAGGATGACAGAAAAGACCCAAGGGCGCGTTTGGTTAAGGTGTGTGTGTTAAATACGTTGGTGTGCTAAGGGGGAGGTCACAAGTTCGAAACCTGTGACCTTTCTTTTTGAAAAACATTTTTATTTTTGAAATTTTCTTTTAAAAAGCTAAAGAACAAGTGAAAATAAGCTTATTTAATAAAGGCACTTATATGAGAAACTTAGAAATAAGCTCAGAAAAAGCAAATGTAAATTGGCAGATTGCTTAAAAGCTTATATGACATTAAAGCTAAAGCTTGTTTAGCTTTTTGGACATGATAAGCAAAAGTAAAGTAAATAAGCTGAAAGCATACTCTAACCTACCCCTAATAAGCTCAAGTGACTAAAAATAAGCTACTATGATAATCTGAAAAGCACTGAAAAGACTCTAAAATAGCAGACATAAAAAATAGTTTTAAAAAGGTCTAACCACTAATTTTAAGCTAGAAATTAGGACAAATAAGCAAAAAGCATAAGCTGCAACTAGAAAACAGATTAAGATTGGCTTCCAATAAACTCATAAAAACAACTTTTAAGAAATTTGGTTAAGAAATAAGCTAGAAAAAATGACTTTTAAAAACTGACAGACTAAAACTGTTTTTGGCTTTTTTTGGTTTTTTTTGAAGGAAAATTAAGCTATTGCAGGCCTAGATTTAAGCTACTAAATGATAATAAAATGTAAAAATAAGCTTAAACAGATTAAGCTTATACCCTAATGAGCTTATGCTATCAATTTCAGACTTTAAGACAAGCTTAACCTAATCTAATTTTGCTAATGAAATTCGGGACTTCTAAAATAATAAACATAGAGACTTACTATTATGACAGATTTGACTCAAACACAAAATACAATTGCATACTTACCAAATCTATACTACAGCATAAGTAACTTTAAACTATAATAAAATCAACACCAAATAGCC
The DNA here is from genome assembly GCA_026074375.1 of Tanacetum coccineum. Lineage (NCBI taxonomy): Eukaryota > Viridiplantae > Streptophyta > Magnoliopsida > Asterales > Asteraceae > Tanacetum > Tanacetum coccineum. The sequence goes on along the minus strand of BQNB010046005.1, from coordinate 28,783 downwards.
TCTTATGAAGATTCAATCAAATAAGCTAAGCTATTAATCTTAAGAAACTGGCAACATAATCCAACTTTAAGACCCAATTTTACCGAAATTCTAGACAAACTCAAGCATTTAGCAAAAGAGGTATGTCTTGAAAACCAAAGTACATTTGCTTGTAAATATTCAGTCCAATTCTTATCTATCTTCAACATGATTTTTATTCCTTTGTGATTACCTTCTGGGACAGAAGTAGCATTTCACTATTATGTATTTATGTGCATAAGTGTATTGTTGAAGGATCTAATGATTATAATGTACCGTAATGATGTAAATAGGTTGGGAATGCGGGAGAGGGGCAAAAGGACAAATCGATTAGAGGATTTTTCTCAGGTTTCAAGAAGGGGCATCACTGAAGTAGCAGCAGGTACTTACTCAAGGAGATGTAATTTGTGTAATCATCTTATTTTTCATTCACAAATTCCACTCATACAGTCGAGTGTTCTTTTGTTTGTGTTGTTCCAAGAACTCATAATCTCGTCATCAAAGTTGCTTGTTCATGGTATGACTTATTATCCTGACCTTTTTAGTTAACATAAAATGTCCACTCGGAAATAGACTAGAATGCTATTGCTGTCAAAAGAGGAACTGATTCAAGACGAATTAAACTTCGTTGGTCTTTTGTTTAGCTGAGAGTTATTCGAGTTTTTTTTACGTTATTAGAAACAAGTCTTGGTTTGCGTTAGCTTATATGATTTTTGTCTTTTTTGGATGAAATGTGAAACTTATGCATAATTGCTTACGCGGACTAGCATCTTTGGCAATCTGTGGCCCTTCAATAGTATTTGTACTGCTTTTAGGTCTCATTGTTGTATGTATGTTTCAATCGTCCTTTTGGGATATCGGAGCTCGACCATAATTTGATTCCGCTAATAGCCTTTTCAGATAAGACTTGTGTTTTGGAGTTATTCATTTTATTACTTGTTTGCACAATGGGCAATTAAGCTCTGGTTGATCACTAACATTGCATGCACTAACTATCCCCTCATCTCCATTTTTTTGTTATGTATTAATAAAAATATATTAATATAATTAGCTCATATACGTAAATCAAATTTAGTTTGAAATTTTAATTTTTTATATGAGACTTTGTTAGTCATTAATTTTTTATAATTAGACGTGGGCCGTAATAATAATCAAAATTTTCTGGTAGTATTCGGGGAAATTTCGTATTTCTCCTTTTCACTATTAGTTTCATATTTACTCAAACATGCATAAAAAATATGATACATCTGTAACACCATCATTTTTACAATATAGCAGCGGAAGCTAATCTGGGGTATTACTTCATGGAAACAACAATCATAATCATAGAAAACGACCAAAAAGAGACGTTTGTTCAAAAGATACGTTATCATTCATTTCAAATCAGAGTTGTACAAACGGCAAGGTCCCAAAAATCTAGTTAGCATACATTGTGAATGTATAACAAGTTTTAGCCATCTTCTAGTCCTGCCACTCGTTGCGTATATTGTCAATAAACTGGAGAAAACTTGCTAAAAAGTCAACACAAGGGTTGATGTGAAATTCATAGGTTGATATAACAGTTTGAATACAATGTCATAGTGTAATAATTGCTCAAACACATTATTATGAAATATGGTAGTGTTATGATTTTGGGTTACGTTTTTTATTACCGTTTATTTGTATAATTGCAACGAATGCAATTATTGTAGTAACAGTGTATTACTGCGTTATTGTCTTGTTTGGTCTGTTTGGTCTTGTCTGGTATAGTATAGTCTGGTCTAAGCTCATGGCACACAAACTGACTAGTGTATATATATACCCAAAATGATGTGATATATATATAGAGATAATGGCCCTCGGTGTAGGTAATTGCCATATACCTATGAAATTCAAATATAGTGTGTTTGGTTACCTATCCGGCTAACACAAACAGGATTCGTCAATCCCGATAGATCTATCCACAATATTTGCGTTCACCCGTAAGTGATTAATGGTCCATGATAATGAGGGACTTTTGGCATAAAGTAACTTAGACAGTAGCTGTAATAGTGTATCAGGATAGCATATAACTTGTAAAAACACTTGTATTCCTGGTTTAAGCATGTATAAGTCTTTGAAAAGTAATCACATTGTTATAAGATAAATGAGTATGTAAAAGAGTTTGTAACAAGCATGTATCCCCCTCGCGGGTTTATAAAACATGTAAATAAGTAAAGGCGAGGTTATGAACTTCACCTGATAGGTAGATGTAATAAATATTCCAAAATGAAAGCTGACGACCTTATCACAATCTTAACCGGGGAAGGTTGATATAGCAAAATGATAGTAAACAGCCACGTCACGCAACCTGAGTAAATATGTCAAGTCTTAAGAAGATTGTACTCTAGAACTTTAGTTTTAAGAGTTATGAGTTTGATTGAAGAGTTTGGAATTATTGTATCACCGTTCGGGCCATCATAATTCAGAAGTCATTCAGTAAACGTTTGAGGAGCTAGGGCACTTTAAATCGTAAACCCAACAACTCAGTCAGAACGTAATACCAAGATGAAACCCCTTAATATGAAGCTCCCTAGTATTGTGATACGATATAATCGGTTTAAAGCGTTTTGATCAATATCTGGAAATGATAAGCACGAGAAGCGTTAATTAAAGTTATGTCTTGTAATGTTTTGAATGTGTTTTTATACTTTTTCAAAATGTTACATTTTAGACCCTTGAGTTTGAAAAGTGGCAGAATATACCCTTGGAGTTTGCACTTTTACGAGTTTGGTCCTTTGACTTTAAAAGATATACAAAGTAAACCTTGCACTTTAAAAAGTGACATAATAGACCCCTGTAGTTATAACTTTGATAAAATGACATTTTTAGTCCTTTTAGTTATAAGTTTCCAAAAGTTACGATATATACCCCTTGCATGGATAATATTTACAAAACATGTCCAAATTGCCATAATAGCTTCTTTTAACATTTCAATAGACATTTATAAATTATAATAAACTAAAATATGAAGATTTAATGCAACACAAGTTTAAAATAACGATTCGTTAAGCTAGGAAGCAAAACAGGTCAAATTAGGGTTTTAAAACATAAACGCGCGGGTTAATTCTTTCATGACTTATCAAAGAACTTATTTTAATGTTAGTTAAGCTTATTGGGATAGATCATAACAATAGTTTACAAGTTTAGTTTATAGATTAAGCAAAAACATAAAATTAGGGTTTTAGGTGTACGGTTTTGGATCAAAACGGAAAATGAGCATGAATTGAGTTATGAAACTTTAATAAGAGTATATTTAGGATCATATGAACATTATAAGGGTGTAGTAGCAGAAGTAGAACATTCAAAACCTGGGTTTGAGCTTCAAGGAGCAAAAATGGTGGAAATGGGTCGTTTCGGGCAGTATTTCCACTCGTACGCCTTGTATCTTATTCCTGGGGCTTCAAATCTTCAGGGATTCACTTCTTAGACCTTCTTTAATGATCCTAGGATCATAAGGGAGCAAAGGATTTCTGCCTATAATGGTTATAGAGGAGGAGGTGTGGTGCAAGTTCTAAAGGGTGCATAAGGGGTCTATTTATACCCATTTGAAGACATGGTGAGTAAGCAAGGCTTGCAATCTGATGAATACACATGTAGGGACTAGTAAAGGAGGTGTAGAGGCTATAATTTCAGATGTGGAGGTCTATGGTAGAAGATAGGGTGATGTGGAGGTGGTTTTGTGGTGTTTTTGAGTTCGGGACAAAGGAAGGAGATGTGGCTCTTTTCTATCCATGTTATGAGCTTAGAGCAGCTTGTAAGCTGCTTAGGGAATCAAGGAGGTGAGTCATGAGGTGCTTGTTTGCAAAGAAAAGCTCAAAATGGGTCAATTTGCAAGATTTAGGGTTCGTGGGTTCATATGAGCTTATTAGGGCTCGAATTGCTTTTCTAGGCTTGGATTTCGTGGGCATTGATTAAGAAATGATTGATACATAATATCAAGGTTTGTATTAAGGCTTATCATCAGAAATTAGCAAGTGGTTTAGTTTAAAACGGGTCGAAAATGAGAAAGTTAAGCCGCGGGTCATATTAGGGATTAGTTAGGGTTTCTTTGACTTTTCTAGCTGTAATTCGTGTGGTAAATAGATCAAGGGTGCATCGATTGATCTTCAGCAATGTAATATGAATTATTATGATATTTGATAGTTGCGTTTAAGTTAAATGATGTCGAAATTGAAAGAATAAGCCAAGGATTTGAATTAGGGCATGTAATGGACACTTTTAGGGTTTCCAGGTTTTCTAATTCAAGTATATTTGCAAAGAAATGATAGATACTGATGGTTAATGATTTGTAAACTCATATTATGAGTTTACAATAGCTCATGGTTGCTTATTTGAGGTTGAATGGGTTAAAAACGAGAAAACAGGTTAAGTGATCATTTAGGGCTCATTTAGGGTTTCTTGGATTCGATTCTTGTATAAATGAAGTAGGATTATGAAATACTGATGGAATAGGATGTCATTGGTTGTATAATAAGTTATTACAATCTTATTTGAGTATTGATTGAGGTTTAGAACGGATAAAAATCGATAAACGGGTCATGGTTTAGGAATTAGCTTGGTTTTAGGGTTTAGGGTTTTGAATTAGGGTTTTAAGAGTAAAAATGTGTATGAAAGTTTATGAATAGAATAATTAGGGTTTACACATTGTATATTGAGTGTAGTAGCTTGTACACAAGTGATGGTGAAGAAATTAGAATGAAAACAGAGAGTAATACGGATTATTTAGATGCTCATGATTAATCGACTTGTACATTGTGCTTTTAAGGACTTGTACCTTGACTTGGAGGGATTTTATATTTCAAATGAGATGTTATATTACTTGTACATATGATTTAGTAGCTTGTGCATTCACTTTAGATGTTAACCGCTTCCAGAAATTATGGTTTAGAGCATACGATAACGATTTTTAAAGCCGTTTTGATATAACGTTGCGTATGGTTATTATAGGAATAATGTACTTTGTAAAAATGATATTATGATATGACTTGATATATTATGATGACTTGCTGACATATATGAAGATAGGAATTGTATAGTTAGTTGGTGAGCTCGTCTAATTTAGTTTATGACATCTGAGATATATATAGTAATGTAATATAAGCGAAAAAATTTCCCCGTATATTGTGGATAATAGTTAAAATAGGTTTTTTGCATTGATGTAAATTCTTAGGTGTTATAGTCTCACCCTTTTTCAGATAATCTCATCCCAGTTTATTGAATGTCTATTTCGGTATTGTTTAGAAATAGGTACTCGGGTATGAATTTGGTTAAATCAAGGTCACAAGTCCACGTGTGTGATGCATTTATAATTATGTTGTGCACCATAATTATTATATTACCTCTTTCTCCCACGTCTATTATTTCCAGGAATTACACCTCTGATGTGCGGCCAATAGAATTTCTTTTAGATTCTGATAACACAGGGTGATGAAATACTTTTGATTTATGGAAACCTGTGGGGTTATGGTCCTGCATGCTTTGCTGTGCTATGTGATGTATAGAATCGTATTCATTTTAACCTTTAAAACGTCACATCGAATAAGAATGCTTTCACAAGTCTTTGTCAAAATCTTTCATAACTAGTGCAAGTGGTATTTGAAATCCATTAGACATTGTTAGATTTTAGTGTGTTTCCTTGTTATTGAGGTTGTGATATAATAGAGAATTTTTTTAGAATACGGAGATCATGGAATAAGTGATGTCAAGGAATGATTATGAATTTGTAAGAGAGTTGCTAATTATGTGAGATACAGATTTTTAAATGAACAGATGATGAAGGTAATAATGATAATAAAGGTAATAATGATAATGATTAAGGAATTGTTTGTACAAACGGATTAAAAGAAACTTGTTTGTATGTATGTTATATACTTAAGCCTACTTATTTATAATTAGTCACTTACAAAAAGAAGCGTCCAACTTCTTGTAACTAAGAATTTATAAATTCATAGTTCGGAGATTTATAATTTCCTTATTCAAATGAAGAAGTGACCTAATTCATTTCAATAAGATGATCATAAATCGTCTTACCTAAGTATAAAAACACGATATGGCATAGTGTAGAAAATGATATGATCATGAATTGTTAGATAATATTGAGATGTTGATGGTACTGACGCCCATATAATCGAGGATGATAATTTATGTTTCATACGATATGAGGGAGTATTCGAGTTGGAACATGTTAGAATTGACGAGTTTTGTATCACCACAGATAAAAAACAAGATGTAACGAATTATTCACTTATTAATTCATGGATAACTTTAAATATGAAACGCTAAAAGTGTTGATATTATGCTACGTATCTGTGGTAGGATAAAGTAACAGACGGCGAGGATTGTTGCTGATGATTGGGGTTTTTTAGATTGTAGAAGATATTGATGGGTTGTAATATCCTCGAGAGTTGTTTCTTGGTTAGAAATCTAAGGAAAAAGCAAGCTTGTTTCTAAGTATGCTTTCTTGTGACCTTGTTGTTTGCTTTTGAGCACCGATTCGCATAATGTCCCTTCTTTCCACAGGCATTACAAGTTATGGATACCGTTTGTAGATTGTTTCTAGTGGTTTTGTTTCTGCAGTTCTTGGTCAGATGACCTACTCTGTTGCAAGTCCGGCACTTGACAGTACAAGGACCTATGTGATTGTTTAGGGTTGCATCTTACAAACAAGGACGGTTTCTAGTATATCCGTTGGTGGCAGTATAAATCTTGAAGGTTTCTTGTCTTCTATTCTGCTGTCGGTGGTAATCATTGTTACGGTTGTTATTGTTGTAGTTATTCTGATAGTTGTTGTTATTGACGATGTTCCCTTTATCCTCAAGCTTTCGTTTGTGATCATTGGTTTCTTGCACGGAATCACGCTTTATTATCTGATCCATTAATCTCCGGGATATGTTGATGGCTTCCTCTAAAGTTTGAGGCTTCGAGGCAGTAACGTTTCCTTCAATGCTTTGCGGTAGTCCCCCGATGAAAGCTTCCATAAGTTTCTCAGAATTCGGCACCATGTTTGGACATAAGATTGTTAATTCTTGGAATCTTCTAATATAAGTCTTGAGATCACTTCCATTTACAGTTAGACCATAAAATTCATCTTCCATTTTCTTGATCTCAGTTCGAGGACAGTACTTGTTTGTCAGAAGCCTTTTTAACTCAGTCCAGGTGATTTGATTAGCTTGCTCTATTCCCATAGGCTAGGCATGTGCATTCCACCAGGACAAGGCATCATTAGTTAAAGTACCAATAGCAAATGTTACTCTGTCTTCCTCAGCACACTTGCTACGAGAAAACACTGACTCAGTACGTTCAAACCAGCGAATGAGGTCAACAGCTCCTTCTGTGCCATTGAAGTAGAAAGGTTGACAGTTTATGAATTCTTTGTAGTTTCCTCTTTTTGCTACAGGAATTTCTCTGGGTTCAGTGTTCCTATTGGAATTGTCGGAAGTTGCCATGCAAGCTTGTGCTTTCAGAGCTGAGGAGATGCCATCATTAATCAGTTGCCGGATGGCATCCAAAGTTATGGCTGGTGTTTCAGATGTGAGTCTTTTGGGAGGCATTCTATCAACAAAAGATGATACGTAGTAAGAATGATATCATAAGTTTTGAAAAGTAATAAAAGAGAATGTGATGCTTAAAATGCTTAAAGGAAAATGCTTATTTTTGGATTTTAAGCACTTAGAGGTTATGATAAAGACGGAAATAATGACGCAAATGGTGGAAATGATGATGAAAGAGAGATAAGTTGGAAAAATAAGGTATGAAACGGGATTGCCTTTATAAATAACTTGCCCTTTCACTGTACATAATCAAGATTTGACAAGCGTTTTTATTTATACCACACATCCCGTGGCTTAGGATAAAGCTATAACTAGTCTAAGAGTTTGTTGATTCTGAGTTGGTAGATGACATCCTAAAGATCTTCCTGATTTGTTTGGTGACGAGCTTGGATTTTCTTAATGATTCGTTCAAGATTAGAAATTCTATAGTGAGCAAAGACAATATTATCCTTTTGCCCTAACCGCTTCTTTTGAAGTTTGACAATCTGAATATGGATTTCCTTGAGTTCAGTCTTCAGTTCGTTACCATTTATACGTCCTTCCTCCATTTTCTCGATGTGGTGAAGATAGAGTTCATCTAAGTAATTCAAAATATCTTCGATTTGTCCCTCATGATGTTTCAGATACATCTTATCTGAACATTTTCCTATTTCAAATACTTAAGGAGGGATAGGAGTATAAACTGAGGAAGACGGTGATACCAAATTACAAGTTTGATTCCGAGATGAATTAAATAACGTAGTTGAGGAAGAATATGAGGAACAGATTTGCTTCTTAGGTGGTAATAGTTCTTCAGGAACAAAGAAATATCGAGGATCAAATAGTAGTGATGGTGGTAATGTCAGAGATAGAGTCAAAATAGCTGGTGAAGCAATAGGATCTGGTGATAAAATAGGTGATTCCTTAGCATAAAATGCTTGTACGTCCTTCAAATAAGTATTATTGTAGAAAGATGAGATTACCGGTGGGATCATATTATCTGTAGAGTTTTCCGAAGAGTTAAAAGAACTGCTTCCTGATGAAGCTGGGAAATAATCCGATGAGACTGAAGTATAGTTAAGAATATTTATAGAGGAAAAACATCCTCAAATATCAGAAGTAAAGTGAGTTTGGCGAAGACATCGTTCTATTAGTTCAAACCTAGTTTGCAAATAACATAGTTATTTATGTAATAGTATACTAGATTGTTTATGTTATACTTGTTGGAATATAGTGACTCGGAGGGACTTTGATGCAAATAATGTATATATTTGGATGGGTTGATTGTGGGTTGGTTAGTATTTTAGGCCTTAAAATACATTGGTGAAGTGGTAGATGTAACACCCCTATTTTTACAATATAGCAGCAGAAGCTAATCTGGGGTATTACTTCATGGAAACAACAATCATAATCATAGAAAATGACCCAAAAGAGACGTTTGTTCAAAAGATACATTATCATTCATTTCAAATCAGAGTTTTACAAAGGCAGGTCCCAAAATCTAGTTACATACATTGTGAATGATAACAAGTTTTAGCCATCTTCGAGTCCATGCCACTCCGTGTCGTATATTGCTCAATAACCTGAGATAAACATGCTAAAAAGTCAACACAAAGGTTGAGTGAAATTCATAGGTTTGATAAACAGTTTGAATACAAGTCATAGTGTAATAATTGTACAAACACAATTATTATGAAAATGGTATTGTTATGATCTTGGGTCACGTTATTATATACCCGTTATTTGTAATAATTGCAACGAATACAATTATCATAGTAACAGTGTATTACTGCGTTATTGTCTTGTTTGGTCTGTTTGGTCATGTCTTGTATAGTATAGTCTGGTCTAAGCTCATGGCACACAAACTGACTAGTGTATATATATACCCAAAATGATGTGATATATATATATATATAGAGATAATGGCCCTCGGTGTAGGTAATTGCCATATACCTATGAAATTTAAATATAGTGTGTTTGGTTACCTATCCGGCTAACACAAACAGGATTCGTCAATCCCGATAGATCTATCCACAATATTCGCGTTCACCCGTAAGTGATTAATGGTCCATGATAATGAGGGACTTTTGGCATAAAGTAACTTAGACATTAATTGTAATGGTATATCAGGTTAGCATATAGTATGGAAAAACACTTGTATTCGTAATTTACAGCATGTATCCCCCTCACGAGTTTATGAAAACATTAAAGAGATTAAAAGTGAGGCTATGAACTCACTAAGTCCTTGAAAAGAAATCACATTGTTATAAGATAAACGAGTATGTAATAGAGTTTGTAACAAGCATGTATCCCCCTCGCGGGTTTATAAAACATGTAAATGAGTAAAGGCAAGGTTTTGAATCTCACTAAGTCCTTGCAAAGTAATCACATTGTTATAAGATAAACGAGTATGTAAAAGAGTTTGTAGCAAGCATGTATCCCCCTCGCGGGTTTATAAAACATGTAAATAAGTAAAGGCGAGGTTATGAATTTCACCTGATAGGTAGAAGTAGTAATTATTCTGAAATGAAAGCTGATGACCTTATCACAATCTTAACCGGGGAAAGTTGATATAGTAAAATGATAGTAAACAGCACCACGTCACATAACCTGAGTAGAATATGTCAAGTCTTAGGAAGATTGTACTCTAGAACTTTAGTTTTAAGAGTTATGAGTTTGATTGAAGAGTTTGGAATTATTGTATCACCGTTCGGGCCATCATAATTCAGAAGACATTCAGTAAACATTTGAGGAGCTAGGGCACTTTAAATTGTAAACCCAACAACTCAGTCAGAACGTAATACCAAGATGAAACCCCTTAATATGAAGCTCCCTAGTATTGTGTGGTATTTCATATATCATAACACGGGGTCGATTCTTGGATCGGGCTAGTTTCTAGAGAGAGAAACACTTGAGAGAGAAATTCTAGAGGCCCTTCTTGTTATTAATTCAGAAAGTTACGATATTTTTACCCCATACATGGATTTAATTACATAGCATGTCCAAATTGCCATGAAGCTTATGTTATACTTTCCATGATATTTATAAGTTATAATAAAACTAAAATTTGAAGCTTTAAGTATAACGCAAAGTTTAAAAATAACGTTGTTAGGCTAGAACAGCAACAATCTGGGGTCAAATTAGGTTTCAAACGTAAATGCCGAGGGTTTAAGTTCAAATTCATTCATTAATAAAATAAGTGGTTATTTTAAAATTGTTAAGAATGTAGGATAGATTTAACAACACAATTTTAATCATTTATAACATTTGTTTTAAGAAAAACGCGAAATTAGGTTTTAGGGGTGTCGGTTTTGATCAAAATGGAAAATGAGCATGAATTGAGTTATGAAACTTTAACAAGAGTATATTTAGGATCATATGAACATTATAAGGGTGTAGTAGCTGATAAGTTAGAAACATCAAAACTGGGTGTGAGCTTCAAGGATCAAACTGGTGCGAAAACGGGTCATTTTCGGGTAAGTATTTCCACTCGTACGACCTTGTATCTTGTTCCTGGCTTCAAATCTTCAAAGCTTTGCTTTGAATGATCTTCTTATTTGATCCTAGGGATCATATGGAGCAGAGAATGTTTGCTCAATTGGGTTAGAGAAAGAAGAGAGATAGTGGGGATGAGTGTTAGAATGAAGTTATGTGCTCTCATATTTTTAGTAATTCTTTGGAACTTGGTGACTAGGATGCAGAGACTAGTGTGAGGACCCCACATGTGGGGTGATGTGGATGAGGCTTAGGGGATGAGTAAGGAAATGGCTAGAAATGCAAGGTGGAGGTGGTTTAGGACGTTTAAGAGGGTGTGTTTTGGTTTGATTTATACATGGCGGTTTTTGGACAGCCATACATCAGTCTCGTAAATTGTTGCCATTTACATAACCGTAATTCCAGTTGATTGAAGCTTTAAACACCGAGCATTGTTAAATATTTGAGTCTTACACGTTTAGTTTTGACATATTTGAGGGGTTACTATAGAAAATTTAGATGGTGGATAAATAGCCATTTACTAACAGGTTTGCACAATCTGCGTACCTTTGACATCCGGCTGTAACTAATTCATCCTACGTCGAATTCGGGTTGATTCCACGGCAAAATGATCAAAAGAATAGGGGCTATACAACCTTGTGTTTTTCTCTTAATATCCAAATTCTATTGATATTCCAGATCCTATTGTTTTATAGAACTGATCCGATTCAGAACTAGGGCCTGTTTTCGGTTTTTAGGGTTAAAATAGATTAGGTTTTTTTCTGGGTTTAATTCTTGTAATACATTTCGTTGTTTGAAATGATGATGAAATGATGATAGGTATGAATTGTTTAATGTTGTAATTTACAGTTATTACAACTTATTGAGTGTTGTTTGGGGTTTGTTGGATAAAAACAAAAGAAACGGGTCATGATTTACTATTTTGCTCGGGTTAGGGTTTCTGACTTTTGAATTAGGGTTTTGAGTGTAAATATGTATGTGAAGGCTTATGAATAGAATAATTAGGGTTTACACATTGTAGAATGAGTATAGTATCTTGTACATAAGTGGTGGTGAAGAAATTGGAATGAAAACGGAGGTAAAACGGCTTTTTAGTAGAGATCATGCTTAAAATGACTTGTTATATTGTAGCTTCATAAGGACTTGTACGTTTTCTTTGGATCAGAATTGTATCATTCATAATTGAGATGTATGATACTCTGTACATATTTTTTTTTTGCTTTAGGAGCTTGTACATTCAATTTAGATTTTATTACTTCATGGAATTAGGGTTTAGAGGTATACGATAACGGCTTTAATAGCCCGTTTTAGTATAATTCTGTTGAGAATAATACATATATAGACTAAATTACCTTGTTAATAAGGATATTGATGATATTGTTGAATATTATGTTGGTTGCTTGACATATATAAGGTTAGAATGGACATATGAAAGGTTCGCGTATGTGAGGCTCGTCTACTTTAGTTTTGTAAGTTAATGACCTACTGAGATTTGGACAATGCAAGTAATGTAATAAAGCGAAAAATTTCCCCGTACAATTGTGATAATAGTAAAATAGGTTGATGAAAATTCTTGGGTTGTTATAGTCTCCACCCCTTACAGAAATCTCGTCCCGATATTTAATTGAAAGTTATAGTGAATAGATGTAGGTACTGGGTATGAATTTGATTTTTATGTTAGGTTAATCAAGGTCACAAGTCCACGTGTGTGATGCATTTATAATTATGTTGTACACCATAATTATAATTACTTCCTTTCACACGTCTACTTATTTTCAAGACTACACCTCTTGATGACAGCCAATATAATTTCTTCAGATCCTGATAGATCCTGGGTGAAATACTTCGATTTACGGAACTTGTGGGTCATGGGCCTACCATGCTTCTGCTGCGCTACTGTGATCGTAAAGAATCGTTATTCATTAACCTTTAAAAGTCAACATTGAATAAGAATGCTATCACAAGTCTTTGTCAAAATTTTCATACCTAGTGGTATTGAAATCATTTGACATTGTATAGATTCTTGTGTGTTTCCTTGTTATTATGTTGCAGAATATAACAGAAAATTTTAGAATACGGAGATCATGGAATGAGTAATGTCAAGGAATGATTATGAATTTGTAAGAGAGTTGCTAATCACGTGAGATACATATTTTTGAAATGAACAGATGATGAAGGTAATAAGGTTAATACTGATAATGATTAAAGGGATTGTTTGTACAACGGATTGAAGAACTTGTTTGTAGGTATGTTATATACTTAAGCCTACTTATTTATAATTTAGTCACTTACAAAAAAAGAAGCGTTCAACTCCTTGTAAACTGAAAATTTATAAATTCTTAGTTCGGAGATTTTATAAATTTCATTATTCAAATGGAAGAAGTGACCTATTTCATTCCATAGATGATATAAATCGTCTTACCTAAGCATAAAAACATGATATGGTAATGTGTAGAAAATGAATTGTTAGATAATATTGAGATGTTGATTGTACTGACGCCCATATAATCAAGGATGATAATTTATGTTGCAAAGGTATGAGGAGAGTATTCAGAGTTTGCAACACAATGGAATGATGGCAATTGAAATGAGGTCGGTTTTGATATCATCAGATAACAAGATGTAACGGAATCATCACTTTATTATTTCATGGATAACTTTACATACGAACTTTACATATGAAAAAGAGTTGATACTTATGCTAAGTAACTGTGTTCGTAGATAAAAGTAACGGAGACGAGGATTGTTGCTTGATGATTGGGGTTTTTAGATTGAAGAAGATTCTGATGAGAGTTGAATAGGGTAGAAATCCTAAAGTGAACAAAAGCAAGCTTGGCTCTAAGTATGCTTTCCTGTAGACCTGTTGTTTGCTTTCGAGCACTGGTTCGCATAATGTCCTTTCTTTCCACAGGCATTACAAGGTACGGATACCGTTTGTAGATTAGTTCTAGTAGTTGAACTTTTGTTTCTGCAGTTCTTGGTCAGATGTCCTATCTTGTTGCAAGTTCAACACTTGACAGTGCAAGGACCTATGTGATGCAGGGTGCACCTTTCACACAAGGGACGATTCCCAGTATACCCATTGGTAGCAGTATAAGTCCTGAAGGTTTCTTGCTTCTTATTCTACTGCTGGTGGTGATCATTGTTACGGTTGTTATTGTTATAGTTATTCTGATAGTTGTTGTTGATGATGTTTCCCTTATCCTCAAGCTTTTGTTTACGCTCATTAGCTTCTTGCACAGAATCATGCTTTATTATCTGATCCATTAGCCTTTGGACTATGTTGATGGCTTCCTCCAAAGTTTGAGGCTTCGAGGCAGTAACATTTCCTTCAATACTTCTAGGTAATCCATTGATGAAGATTTCCATAAGTTTCTCGGCGTTTGGTACCAATGTTTGTGGCATATGACGCTAATTCTTGAAATTTCCTAAATGTAAGTCTTAAGTATTTCCTTTTTCAAACCAAGTTGTAAATTCGTCTTCCATTCTTCTTGACTTCAGGTTCGAGGGCAATACTTATCGATAAGAGTCTTAGTAATTCTGATCCAAGTGATTTGTTGCTTGATTTTTTCATAGGTTGAGCGTATGAATTCCACCAAGACAGGGCATCATCAGTTAAAGTACCGGTAGCATATGTCACTTTGTTTTCTTCGGCATAGTGGCTACGAGAAAATACTAATTCAGTCCGCTCAAACCAGCGAATGAGGCCAACTGCTCCTTTCGTTCCATTGAAGTAGAAAGGTTGACAGCTAACGAACTCTTTATAGTTTCCCGTTTTGTTACAGGAGTTCCAGAGTAGTTCCCGGTGTTCATATTTTTGGGGAAGTTTACTCTCTAGCACTTGCCATTGATGCAGTTGTGCTTTCAGGCTGAGGAAATGCCATCATTAATTAGTTGTTAGATTGGCAGCATAAAAGTTATGGATGGTGTTTCAGATGTTGACGTCCTTTTGGGAGGCATTCTATCAACAAAAGATAACGCGTAGTAAGAATGACATCACAAGTTTTGAAATGTAATATTTAAAAGAAAATGTGATTCTAAAAATGCTTAAAGAGAAATGCTTATTTTTGAATTTTAAGCACTTAGGGGTTATGGTATGATTCATGAAGATGGAGATAATGATGCAATTAGTAGAAATGATGATAAGTTGGAAACAATAAGATACGAAACGGGATTGCTGTATAAATTAATTTTCCTTCTTACGTACTATTGTCAGGATTTGACTAGGTTTTTGTATTTATACCAACCAATTCACCGTGTCTAGGATCAAGTTATATATCGCTGATTGAATTTGATCCGGTAGATGATATCCTACGATCTTCCTGATTTGTTTGGTGACGAGCTTGGATTTTCTCAATGTGTTTGTTCAAGAATCAGATATTTTTTGTAGTGAGCAAAGCAATCTTATCCTTTTGACCCCTTAACTTTCTTTTGAAGTCTGATAATTCTGAAGGTGCGGATTCCTTAAAGTGCGGTCTTTAGTTTAGTTACCATTATACGTCGTCTTCCATTCTCTCAATTGCCGGTGAAGATGGAGGTTCATCTAAATATTCAAGATATCTTCAACTTGTTGCTCTGATGTTTCAGATACTTCTTATCTGACATTTTCCTATTTTCAAATACTTGAGGTGGTGGTCGGATAGTGTGTAGGAAATGAGGAAATGGTGATACCAAAATTACAAGTTTGATTTTCCCGGGAGTGGGATGAATTAGATAACGTAGTTGAGGAAGAAGATGGGGAATGGATTCGCTTCTTAGGTGGTAATAGTTTTTCAGGAATAAAGAAATATCGAGGATTAAATAGTAGTGATGGTGGTAATATCGGAGATAGAGTCAAAATAGCTGGTGGAGTAATAGGATCTGGTGATGAAATAGGTAATTCCTTAGCATGAAATGCTTGTACGTCCTTAAAAAAAGTATTAGTGTAGAAAGATGCGATACTAGTGGGATCATATTATCTGTGGAGTTTTCGAAGAGTGAAAAGATTGCTTCCCAATGAAACTGGGAAATAATCTGATGAGACTGAAATATAGTTAAGAATATTCATAGAGGAAAAAGCATCCTCAATATCGGAAGTAAAGTGGTTGGGAGAAGACATCGTTCTATTAACAACCTAGTTGTAAATAACATAAGTTATTTATGTAATATATTATTGTATGTATATTACATTACTGTTCCAGAATGTGTGGCACGGAGGACTTTGATGTCTAGAAAAATAAATGTGGTTATAGTTAGGTTTTGGGACCTTTTTCTTATAACCATGGCGCTTGATACCAATCAGTAACACCCCAATTTTTACGATATAGCAGCAGAAAGATATCTGGGTATACTTCATGGGTACAACAATCATAATCATAGAAAATGACCCAAAGAGACATTTATTCAAAAGATATGTTATCATTCATTTCAATTAGAGTTTTACAAAGGCAGGTCCCAAAATCTAGTTACATACAATGTGAATGATAACAAGTTTAGCCATTTCATGCCATGCACTCCGTTGCCGTTTAGTGCTCACTACGCCTGAGATAGACATGCTAAAAAAGTCAACACAAAGGTTGAGTAAAATTCATGGTTTGAGAATTCAGTTTGAAATACAGAAGTCATCGATGTAATAATTGTAAAACACAATTATTATGAAAATGTTATTGTTATGATCTTGGGTCCTGTTATTTATACCGTTATTGTAATAATTGCAACGAATTTACATTATTTTTAGTCATTAGTTACGGGGTATTACTGCGTTATTGTCTTGTTTGGTCTGTTGGTCTTGTCTTGTATAGTATAGTCTGGTCTAAGCTCATGGCACACAAACTGACTAGTGTATATATATACCCAAAATGATGTGATATATATATAGAGATAATGGCCCTCGGTGTAGGTAATTGCCATATACCTATGAAATTCAAATATAGTATGTTTGGTTACCTATCTGGCTAACACAAATGGGATTCGTCAATCCCTTTAGAACCTAATCCCCAATATTCGCGTTCACTGAAGAGATAATGGTCCATGATAATGAGGGACTTTTGGCATATAGTAACTTAGACAGTAGTGTATAGTGTATCAGGATAGCATATAACTTGTAAAAACACTTGTATCTGGGTTTAAGATGTATAAGTCTTTGGAAAAGTAAATCTTATGGTTATAAGTAATCAAGTATGTAAAAGATTTCTGTAAAAGCATGTATCCCCCTCGCGGGTTTATAAAACATGTAAATAAGTAAAGGCGAGGTTATGAACTTCACCTGATATGTAGATGTAATAAATATTCCAAAATGAAAACTGACGACCTTATCACAATCTTAACCGGGGAAGGTTGATATAGCAAAATGATAGTAAATAGACACGTCACGCAACCTGAGTAAATATGTTGAGTATTAGAAAGATTGTACTCTAGAACTCTATGTTTTAAGAGTTATGAGTTTGATTTGAAGAGTTTGGTTTTTGTATCAACTATTTCGGGCCATAATAATTCAGAAAGTCAGCTAGAGGGACCAATGAAGGATCAGCCTCTATCTGCTGATGCCTCACCTACAACCCTATCACCAAGCTACATTGCTAACTTCAAACCGAAGGAGGATGAAAAGGACCCTGAGGAGGATCCTGCGGACTATCCTGCCAATGAAGGAGACAATTCTGATGATGAGTCATCTGATGATGATGATGTTGAGAAGGATGAGGAGGACGGGGAGGAGGAGGAGCACCTAGCTCCGGCCGACCCTTCTGTTGTACCTACAAATGATCTTGTCCCCTCAAGCTGATAATACAGAGGCATTTGAGACTGATAAGTCTGCTTCTACATCACCCACCTCTCCACACCATATGTAACAATTACTTTGTTAAATCCAATGTATCGTTTTCAAACGACTTTTTGGTCATTCTATATATATCTTGTGTTATTGATCTGAGAAGTAACACGCCCCGGACCCTTATTCCGCTGCGACCCAATTTGGGGGTGTTACACAAAACATGTCCAAATTTCCATGCAAGCTTAGTTTAACATTACAATAGATATTTATAAGTTATAATAAACAAAAATATGAAGTTTTAACGCAACACAAGTTTAAAATAACGATTCGTTAGGCTAGGAAGCAAAACGGGTCAAATTAGGGTTTCAAAACGTAAACGCGCGGGTTTTAAGTTCAAATTCCTTCATTAATCAATAAAGTGGTTATTTTAACATTAGTTAAGCATGCTAGGATAGATTATAACAATATTTAACCATTATAACATTTAGTTTTAAGAAAAACGCGAAATTAGGGTTTCGGGTGTACGGTTTTGGATCAAAATGGAAAATGAGCATGAATTGAGTTATGAAACTTTAACAAGAGTATATTTAGGATCATATGAACATTATAAGGGTGTAGTAGCAGAATTAGAACATTCAAAACCTGGGTTTGAGCTTCAAGGATCAAAAATGGTGGAAATGGGTCGTTTCGGGTAGTATTTCCACTCGTACGCCTTGTATCTTGTTCCCGGGGCTTCAAATCTTCAAAGATTTGCTTCTTAGACTTCTTTAATGATCCTAGGATCATAAGGGAGCAAAGGATTGCTGCCAAATGGGTTATAGAAAGATGAAGGTGGGTGCGAGTTTGAATGAAGACTAGAGAGCTCTATTTATACTCGTTTGAAGGTAAGGAGGTTAAGGAAAGTTAGAGACCAGGCCATGGACATGTGGAGCATCTAGTAACTGAGGTGGGGAGGCTATGTAGTGATTTAGCAAGGCTAGATTAGTAGATTGAAGTGTTGGAGGTCCTAGATGCTTGCCACGGCTGAAATGATCACAAAGAGGGAGATGTGGCTTTGATTTTGACCATGGGAAAGCTATAGCAGGTGGGTAAGCAGCTTGAGGGAACATGGGAGTGATTCATGAAGGTGCTTGCACATGGGATAAGTTTTAAATGGGTAAAAATGCAATGAAACAGGCCGCGGGTCTGTTTTGGATTCGGGTTGGATTTTAAGCTTAAATTTCGTATGTACTTGGTCATTGATGATAGATTATGTATTGTAAGACTTGTGTTATGAGTTTATATCAGTTTTCAATTAGTGGTTCGGGATTTAAAAAGAGAAAATGGGTCTTAACAAGAAAAGAGTGTTGCGGGTCAGATTTGGTTCGGTTAGGGTTTCTTTGAGTTTCTTGGCTTGTAATTCGTGTATAATGGATCAAGAATGATAGAATACTGTCCTTAGGCATTGTATAAAGGATTATAATCAAAATTTGATAGGTGGTTTGGTTTAAAATGGGTAGAAAATGAGTAAACGGGTCAAAGTTATATTTAGTGCACAATTAGGGTTTCTTGGATTTGTTTCTTGTATAATTGAAGTAGAATGATGAAATGATAATGGAATATGATTGATAATGTTGTAATTTATGTTATTACAACTTATTTGGGTGTTGGTTTGGGTTTACAATGGATAAAAATCAAGAAACGGGTCATGGTTTAGTATTTAGCTCGGGTTAGGGTTTCTGACTTTGATTTCTTATAATTTCA